>JBBPOK010000550.1:0-20269 GCA_038091415.1 Leccinum variicolor
GACAAACGAAACCTCGGGGCAAATCGACCTCTGCTCGAAGCAGGTCGTCATGATTGCCCTTCAGCTCCGCATTCGTGAAATGATTCCAGCTAGAATGAACACCCATCAGCTCCTTTACCACCTTGGTGCATCAGGAAATTGAAGATGGTCTGTTCAACCATTATAAGACATGAGCATCACTCTAAAATACATCCATCTATGTCATTCTGATGTACAATGAGATCATGCTAGTTACTCCATGGGACGGTTGGGATGCAATACCCTTTGTCTCATAATTCTATTGCTTATCAAATTTTAATCAAACAGATTGTGTTGGTTATTTCTTAAATATTGATATACTTGATCAGACTTTTTCTATAGCCATATATGATCAGTATTACTATTATCATGCACATAGTCAGCTATTATCAACTATTGAGACCTGATAAATTATACCACATTGTTTAATGATGACCACTGATTTGGTAATTAGACAATTTATTTTCAAAAATGCCACATATGAACAGATACTTCATAAATATATATTTTGTATACTTGATCTATATTATCACAATTATGGTCTTCATCTTCCATATCATCTATTGAAACATATGATCAGTATTGCAATTACTATATATATGTTCAGCTATTTAGAGCTGATATAAAAGTGCTCACATCCATCTATGATGACAACTGCTTGGGTAATATTGCAAGGATTGATATATCTGATGAAATTGTTCTCTCTTGCTATTCTTTTCAGATCTATCTATATCTATCATCCTTGGTATTACTTGTCTACCATATGATCTGTTGTTACATATGATCTGGATTGCAATCACTATATATATGTTCAGCTATTTAAAGCCGATATGTTAGGTCACATTCATCTATGATGACAACTGCTTGGGTAATATTGCAAGGATTGATATATCTGATGAAATTGTTCTCTCTTGCTATTCTTTTCAGATCTATCTACATCTACCATGATTGGTATTGTTGAGCAGGAGTAGCTTTTTGATTGCTTTGATCAAGTCTTCAAAGTTCAATGCAGCTGATCTTGTCTGTAAAACTGCTAGTTATGAGAAATTCCTCCACTCTAATGAACTTGCTCAGTATCATCATCAACATTACATTGATAATTCTAGTCAATACCCTCTCAAAGGTTACCAATAATGTTCAAGACTATAAGACTGACAATTATGAGACAAGTTAATCCTAACTATTAAACTTGTTCAACAGCATCACTGTTGATCTGTTGATCTGTTGTTTCCTTTTGATGAAACTATATTCCAAAGGTGAACTTGGTCACTGTCCCCTAGTTGTCATTCTCTATCATCTTCAAAACAATTTTATTAGCTTGTGTTTCTTATGTAGGAAGTTGAGAAATATAGTCAATATTATATATATTATATTGTGTATCATTTTTTCCTAGTTGACATGTTTGCTAGCAACATGCCCTCAAGTGAAAAGTCCACATTGATTGGCCAAGAAGGCTATGTTCTATCATCTTACCAATTTAGGACTCCGAGTAAGTTCAATTGTATTCACATTCCATGGTAAATATCCGCTTATTGCTAGCCCAAATATTGCAAAGTATGATCAATTATACGAATGAAGTCACGAGTCAATCTAAGAATCTTAGCATGTACACTAGTCGGACACGGAAGCCACAGCCGCATTCCTCTCGTTGCGCTCAGCCCGCTTCTGACGGATTCTAGCAAGTGCACTATTCTTAGACGGGATACGTTCCACTTCCGAATAGAGCGGAAATATCTGCCTGTTTACTCCATCAGATTACACACTATAATGAAATATAAAAATACAATCATACCGGTTCCACCAAACCATCAACTGATCCACTTCATCCTTTTCTTCGGGGTCATCGAGCAACTCCAAGATGGTGTTGTAGAAACGCTCGGAGTCCGTAATCAGGTCAGTACGAGAAAATACTTGCGCTGAGGTTAATGCAAAACGCGCCTGTGACAATGAGCTATTTACCGCCAGGCCATCCGAACCCATGCTTACCTGTGTAGCAACGTAGGCGAGCGAGGCTTTCGTCACGGAGCGCATTCCGTGAATGCGCGCATTCCCGGAACGTGTGGCCTTGGGCTCCTGATCTACGGAGCTGGGGGATGTGAAAACATGTTTGAATGCCTTCAATCAGTGAAAGTTAGAACAAGATGTGATGCATTATGTTGTCAGTACTCACTGATACGAGGAGGCCGCTGCGGAGAAGACCATTCCAAGGGTCTTCGGGGTCGTACATATAGTTCGCGTACAAGAAAATCGGCCATTGGTCGCCAACTACTTGTAGCTCGCCATTTGCAAGCTTGCTACGGGTCCTAGAAATCGCTAACAATAAATAAATAACTAAGACGGTGGGATAAAACGAAAGACGATAAAACGAAAGACTTGCTCGATGTTGCTCCAGTCGAGACCTGCTGGACAGAGAAGTGCTCCAGTCCGGTCGTGGATGAAGCCCCGCCCAGACTTGACATTACGGGGGATATGCGGGACCAGTGATTGGCCTTTTGGAGTGATCCAATCGATTATTGGGCCTTTCATTCCTTTGGTGTCGTCTGCCCTAGCGCCATTGGCGCCTTTCTGGATCTATGCAACGTGATATTAATGTAAATTATGGCATAGGACGGACGGCGACGACACGAGACTTACTAGGTCTGCTATCGCGATGACCTCGTCCTCCGAGGACTCCACAATTCGATCTCCTATCCCCGGTACTATTCGAAGAAGCTCGCGGAAAACCGCATTCTCCTTTCTTTCACTACAGGTTATGTTAAAGGCGTCTGAGGAATGAGAATTAGTAACGCACGTAGCCGTTAAGCGAGCTCCGGGGACATCATCCGACATGGCCTGGATCCCATTCGTGATGAGAGTCTGTACATTACAAAAGGCATGAACAGCCCTGCCAAAGTGGCGCCCATGATGGACGAGCGGATCTTGAGCAGTCCTACCAGGTAACCAGGTACATCTCTCAGAGCAGTTCCGAGTCGGCGTCAGGATCAAGAAAACACTTACGGTTTTTTCCTGGGGCCTAGTTGCAATGCGCTTGAACATACACGCTTCCTACCGGACAGTGTAGGCGGCTCGTCGTCACTGGCGGCGGTAGACATTTGAGACAGGGTCAGAAGACTCGGAGGAACACGTACGTTGTTCAAGTTATGCAACAAACCTTTTATATGCTGTATGATATCTATTTTTCAGCGACCAAACAAAGTTCATAGACCTCGATACGCGCTGTTCGACTCACCTACAAAGATGAGAAAATCCAAGTCTTCGTTCTTTTGCAGGTGAGAAAATCTAAGCGGCGCTTAGCGTTTCCCATCACTGGCAAAAGCCCCCATCGCTGCTGACAAATATGCATGAAACCGCCTGTCTAGCCTCCCGCATTTCCCATCACCGGAATCAGGTCGCGCCGCTGCCAAAGTTCAAACGCGGCTGCAGCCAAACTTTATTTGTCACAGGCAGTGTACGGTACCGTGACGGTAAATGTATTCTATCCACAAGATTTGACTCGGCGTTCGGAACCTGGGCCAAAGCAATTAAAAGGATGAACACCACACTGCTCACCGACTCCGGCCTCAGTAACGACAACTTCAACAATACACTCGAGATACGGTAATGTCGTTTTCACTATTTTCACCAGATGGATATTCTAGAGGTATGTTTCCTTTACACCGACGTGATCACGCAGAGACTCATCAATGACACGTTGACAGCCTCACCAAACCCTTTCCCGAGTGGGCTAATTGTTGCTCAGGGAAACCATGACTCGCATGAAGCACGGCAGCACCCTAACACCTCAAATGACATCGCAAGTGAGCAACCGCCGTCCCTTCATGGAACCTATCTGATTAATGCTAGTCTTGGATGCTGCGCATCGACTTCCCCGAAAGCCTTTTCAATATGACTTGGGGGACTCGAACAGATCAACAAGTTCGCTCCCGGAATTGTTGTCTGATCTCATTCGAGAACTTCAAGCGATGAGCTCCTCGCTTGTGCTGTTATCGGCTGATACGCCAGTAAATCACAGTTTGCTTTCTGGAAGTCGGGGTGCTATCGGTGGCTGTAGAGTATGTCAGCGTCACGATGTGTAGTCCACAGCACTGCGGCGCAGTTCGAATACGACTTGAATCGGCCAAGCTTTAACGACAGTGCTCCCTTACTAGAAGGATAAGGATCCCAACTTCCATGGTACATATATTACTATTCGCTTGAAATTACCCTAGAAAAACTGAAATCTGACGAAATCTATTTGGCATTTCGAGTTGGGGACAAACGATACAACACGACTAATAGTACGCGAATACACTACTGTCACATCCTGATGGTCAAGCTTAAGGCGGACCTGAACAGGCGAGCACAGTATGTACACGAAAATGAAAGGCTACCCGAAGTCATCCTCGGGCAGCCATAGCGCGAGAAGGTCTAACATGGGGGGAGCCCCCACGAGCAGACTTGGTACGAGAAGCATTGCTACTGGTACCAACACGAAAGGTGTTCATACGGGAAATGAGGGGATGAATAACTGCATGACCAATAGTTAAAAGATAAGATGCTTCTGGATGAGAGGGATCCAGTGCAGACAAGAATCGTGCGTGAGTACGCTCGATAGTCCCTGCGGACATGTGTTGTGTGATTACCACCTCAATCTTCTCAAGCGACCTCTGTGCTTTCAGCATGTTCTCCATCGCAGCTTTCTTGTTCCTCAGCGCAGCACACCAAGAGTGAGCTTGGTCGTCAACTTCGACAAACCCAGGGGGCAACGATTCTTTTGTCTGGTTTGAAAACTTCAGATAAGAATGAATGGTCACAGGAAGTTCTGAAGGATTACCGTGGCCGTATTAATCCCCACCATGATACTCGGGGGAAACTCTTCTTCAGGTGAAGAGTCGGGCGACGATGATGCTGAAGATAGAGGGGATGGAGGGGATGGAGGAGAATAGAGATTAATATTCTCGTCATCAGAAAGTGCCTCTGCTTTGCGAGGCGCATCTGGGGCCACTAAACGAAGGGAAGGCCGGGCATCGATAGTGCTGGTCATTGCTTGACCGATAGGCTGTCAATCGGTCTCTAGCTCGCGTGAGAGATATATATGGACTCTTATTTGTAATCGGGTGTAACGTGACTGAGCCCGTTGGAATCCGATTCGGAGTCCGCGGGCTATTCTTAAAGCAATTGAAAGTTCAGACAACAATTGTCTATCTTGTTAGTACCGGGGTGAACGTTCTGCCTGGGGCCGCAACGCTCTGAGTAGAGCGATCGTGTCGTCCTCATGACCGAAATGTCCGAATACCTTCTGGCATTGGCTATACCAAAATTGAAACACAGCTGTCACATGGACAGCTGCCTCGGATCTCCGCTTGGCACGGCTGCCCGCCGGGGAAGAAAGGAGTACTAGTATGTCGTGTCGTCTGCCGCATCAACCTTCGTCCGTTGTCCGTCTCCTTCCCCTTCCCGCCAGGTACCCCATGTATTTCCAATGGCTTGTCGGAGAAAACCGCGCAACACTTGCGAACCACAATACCTCGTGAGTGTCTGATCAGTGACCTGTCAAAGTGAACAGCTGACTCGGGGTGCGGGAGAATATGGGAGAAAATCACCAGCTCCCGTCCATTATACTGCGAGTGCAAACGTACAGGGACTAACCCGGGTGGCAGAACGGAGGACGACGTGCGCGGATCAGTGACGGGTGAACTGATTCATACATATACTTACTATTTGTTGATCGATTATTTATTATTATTTGTGTCTCATTTTTGGGAATGTCCTCTGTGAGTCACGCTTAAAGTTATTCATTTTCGTTTTCCTGAGAAGATGGCAGTCGGAATGGTTAGAATAAGGCTAACGCACTGGTTTTAAATACTTGGTTGTTCAAGCATGAATTGAGTTTGCGGTCATCAATGCCTGTTCAGGTCGTACCGGTAATACCAGCAAATAGAAAGAGCCAGCTGGCCCTTTCCACTCTGTCTCATGGCATTCTACATGATTTACGTGCGTCAACAACTCGGTAGAAATGAGTTCGGACAAAATAATAACAAAAAGCCCGAAAATAAAAGCTGACAAGGTCATAAAGAAGAGAAAGACGGGAAGGGGAACCACACTTCATCCGAGATCCAATGGGATGCTTGAACACATGCCCCACCCGATTCGGATCGTCCACAGAACTCAGATTCGGATCCAATCCGCCAGTCGAGTGTAATCGTTCGTCCTGTGCATTGCTCGTCGTCATCATTGCTGATTGAGTCACGGTCTCTGACGCCATGACGTCTCCCCATCCTTATCCTCCTCGTCGCCGTGACGCGACCTCGTCGTCGTCGTTGCTGTTGCAACGCCACCGTGTCGGGGTCGTGGGTCTCTGACGCCGTGCCGTCTCCCCGTCCTTACCGTCCCATTCCTTACCGTGCTCGTCGCCGTGCCGTCCTCGCCGTCTTGTCGTCGTCGTCGTTGCTGTTGCAACGCCGCCGTGGGGTCTCCCCGTCCTTACCGTCCCTCATCGCTATGCCATCCTCGCCGTGTTGGGGTCGTGGTTGTAGTCACGGTATGTCACGGTCTCTGACGCCGTGCCGCCTCCCTGTCCTCCTCGTCGTCGTCGGGTCGTGGTACGCCGTCGTGGCAGTCGTTGCGTCGCAGTGCCACGTCGACCGTCGAGGGACGTGTACTGTTCAAGTCGCGTGGCGTCCTCCTCACGCCGTGGGGTGCGCTGGCAGCATGGATGAGGTATGACATGTGGTGAGTGAGGGAGAAAGAGAGAGAGGAAGAGGGGAAGAACGTACATTGTCGACGCGTTCGTCGCTGTATTGTCGTCCACGTCGGTCTTGCCCTCATCTCCCTGCCGTGGCGTCATCGTCACGCCAAAGGTGGGTGAATGGGAGGGAGAGAGGCGAGGGTATCGTTGTCACGTCGGGGGCACAGTAGTCGAGGTTTGGGGCGGGTGTAGGGAGGGAGAGGGAAAGAGGCGGAGGCACGTCGTCGTCGTCGAGCCATGTTGTGCGTCGTTGTCGTCGCCGCCAGCGCGTCTTCGTCGCGTCGCGGGGCAAGTTGTGTACGGCTGCCATGGACTGGAAGAAAAGACCAAGGTGGGATTAGATGAAGCACAGCGACGCACAGCGACGCACTGACAGGAGGGTGGTTGATGGCATGATGATCATGCGCCTACTAGTAAGTATGCCGCGCCTAAGAGCGTGAGAACTGAAAAATTCAAGTACCGCGGAGTTCAAACATTCAAAACCTGAACAAGTTCGTTGAACCCTTCCATGGCAGTATGTAAGTACGACAACGTCAATGACAACGACATTGTCGATGACGCGTCACGGCAAGAGCAGTGACAGCAACGTCGACGACAAAGACGATGTCGAAGACGCGTCAGGGAAACAGCAGCGACAGCAGCGTCGACGGAGCGTGCGACGCGTCACGGCGAGAGCAGCGACAGCAACAACGTCAACGACTCGTTACGGCGAGGCGACAGTGGTGTCGACGACATCGACGCCGCGACGAT
This sequence comes from Leccinum variicolor, assembly GCA_038091415.1. Lineage (NCBI taxonomy): Eukaryota > Fungi > Basidiomycota > Agaricomycetes > Boletales > Boletaceae > Leccinum > Leccinum variicolor. The sequence goes on from JBBPOK010000550.1 coordinate 7,496, forward strand.
GACTACGGCGTGATCGCAGGGACACGAGACAAGACGACGACAGTGGCACGACACGACGGCAGGGACACGACGGCAGGACGAGGGTGAGGACGACGACGCGCGTAGACAATGCAACAGCAGGGACACGAGGGCAAGAGGAGGGTGAGCGCGAGGCGAAGGTGGGGACGGCGACTCGGACTCGATGACTCGGACCGTCAACGGCATCAACGCGACGACCACGACGCAACACTACCATTCCATTGCCACGGCCCACGTGTATCACGACAGCCTGAGGACCGGGCGGGTACGCTACTTACCTTACTGTAACGACTTGGTTACTTTTTTTTAGCTTTTTAGGCTTTTATTTTACTCAATGTCCATTTTGTGTTGACTAGTACTCCAAGCGTGGAACTGAGTGAGAATGTCAACGCCGACTGATAAATTTCTCGTTGAAAGTTTCTCGCCAATTGTACACCCTACCATACGCACGTGCACGTCACCGAGTCTTTGAACGACGACGATGAAACAAAAGAAAAAGAAGAAAGAAAAAGAGATGGGCGAAAGAAACGTCGTATACGCTACATTACATTACAACCTCGTTCAACAGAAGAAAAAAAGGAAGAAACGATACCATACAGTATTATTGACCTCGTTAAGCAGGACAGTCTGTCTTTAAGAAAACGCCAACGCTGACCACGCTGTCACCGCACCAATCGCCATCGCCGCTGTCGCGGGGCTGATCACAACACATATCGTCCGGTTTGGAGGGAAACACCGGCTTCAGAAAGGACTTGTTGGATGGGAGCGGACACCTCGAGTGCCTGGACTTCATCGGGAGAAATATGATTCACGGGAGCATCCAGGGCTGCATTGACATTGGGGACTCTTCTTCATCCATTTCGTCGTCGCGTTTCCGCTTCGAGGTTCTTACATGCTGGATTTAATACCGTCAGCTCGCAAAGTTGAAGAGACAGAGATATGATAACGAACTTCGGCTTCACAAACAACCTCCTTCAACGCATCCAGTGCCTCCGTGCGTGCCTTTTGGATCGTCTCCATCTTGGCTTCTATTCGCTTCTCCACGTCTTCGCGCAACGACCTCATTTCTGATACGACACGCACGTTAGCCGTGGTCACGACTCGGAGGTAACGAGTACAGCTTACCAGATACGAGATTGTCCAAGGCGGCCGCACACACCTTGAAGCCATCTATGTTTTCCGCCGCCTTGGGCTCTGGTACCTCCAACTTGCCACGGATCGTCGTCACCTGATTCTCCAGTGTGTTCATTTGTCCCTGCAGCATGGACAGGGTCGCAATGTTACGTTCCGCTCCGGCGATGCGGCACAACAACGAGTCAGGTTCGAGCGTTTCAAAGTGAGTCTGGATATCAACCATGTCTTCTTCAGTCACGGTCTGGCGGGATCTCAGATTGTTGACGGTCTCTTGCAAGGAGGTAATACGATCCTAGAATAAATTTGTTGGCAGAAAGTTGGAAAGATGAGAGACAATCCATACCTCCATGCCCTTGAAATTGCCCTTGCGTCAGTGCTGACACAATCTGACATAGTTTTGTGGAGGTGGAAAGGAGGTATGCCACGACAGGTAGTGTGATAAATATCTCGAATGAAGCTACGGAACGCCGGGATCTTGATCGATGACCTATCAACATTCCAGGACCAAGTCAGATCGCTCGAACACATAAGAATTTTTTATACAAAAAAAGCAAGTGAGGTTCGAAGACGGCACAAGTGCTCTCAGGCTTACCTTGGAAGCACTCTCCGAGTCCTTGGTGTCGCGCTCCGTGAGATGCTTCTCCAAGTCCGCTTTCTGTGTCTGCAAGCCCTCGACCTCTTCTTTCAACATCTGGAGATCCGCGGGGTCGATACGGTCATACTGTAAACGAAAAATGAATATTAACGAACAACACCAATTAGCCAACAGGAAACGACCACCGACCTTGCTCAACAGTTGCGTGTTGCGCTCCTGCCACCGCTTGCCCTCGCTCTCGAGAAGCGTAATCTGCGCATCCCGAGCCTGGAGTTCGGCGCGCGCCACGCGGGCTTGTTCCTTTGCAGGCTCGAGTTCGCCAGAAAGCGCCTTGAGTTTGACGTCCAGCTCGCGGGAGCGTTTCGAGTACGTCTCGCAGTTGGCACACAACGTCACGTTGCTCTCGCAGAGAATGTTGAGCTGGTTGATCCGCTCCAACATCTCGGCGTGCTGTGCGTTCGATGTGGCCGCTTGAACCGCACGCTCGCGTTCCTTTTTTTTCGTTAGCTTCAGTGAGACGAAATACATCTCGACGGATTTTACTCACCTCTGAAAGCGTCTTGCGGATCTCTTGCAAGCTGTGGTTCAAATGGTCGAGCTGGTTCTTGAGCCGCACGTTTTCTTGCTTGCCAAGCTCGAGCTGAAGATCGACGATCTCCTTTTCTTTTCGGAGGTAGGCCACGACGGACCGTAAATCAGACAGCTTGCCATCCACATCACCACCGGCGTCTGCACCATCCCCGCTGAAGCTCTCCGCCGTAACAGAATCCGCAACCTGACGGATACGTGTAGCTTGAGAGCTAACGCTGTCGAGATGCTGATATAAAAGCATGTTCTGCGAGGCCAAATCCTTGCATCTGCGACGCAAAGAAGGTAAACCAACCAAGCACGCGTATGCGTGAATGACGACTCACCGTGCATTCAGGTCTACAATCTCCTTGTCCAACGCCTCCTTCTGTTGCCTCAAGCTTCCTTCCGAAGTGTCGAGTTTAGCCTGGGCGTTCGCAGCGTCTGCCAAATTCTGGCGCGACGTGGCCTGTGCATTCCCGAGTTGTTGCTTGAGATTCTCGATCGCCTTGAACGAATCCGCATGGGTGAGCACCTCCCTCGAATACCTGTCTTCTGCGGCCTATACACACGGAGGCAGGGATCAACAGAGGAACGACGTCACGACGAATGACATACCACTGCACGCTCCTCCAACGTCCGAATCTCGCGTTCGTGAGCGGCACGATCGCTTTCAGAGTGCCTTTCCGAGGTGCTCATGTCCACGATTGTGTCCTCAAGCGTCTTCTTGTCGTTCGCCCACGCGGACCGCTCGGTCTCCAACGTCTTTTGGAGGTCAGCGAACTTGTTCGTCCATTGCTCGAGGTCTTGTTGAACGGAGCGGAGTTTATCTTCGAGGGACTTGTATTCGAGCTAAGGGAACGTTGGGTGCTGAGAGAAGTTCAAGACGATAAATGACAGACGTACCTCGTGTGTGGAAAGACGTGCTTCAGCGTCCGCCTTGTATTCGTCGTGGGTGGTGTTGAGCGCGGAGAGGGCAGCCTCATTAGCCTGACTGATTTCCTGGAACTGTTGCATGTGGCTGCGAGCGGCAGCGAGATCGACCTGGGCGACCTTGAGCTGCGCACTGCACGAAAAAAAGGTAAGCAGAGAAGCGTCAGCGGACGTGAAGAAACACACCGAAGCTCAGCGACTTCCTGCTCGAGCTGTTGCTCGCGGGGTAGGTCTGGATCGGGCACAGGAGCGGCAGCGCTACCCGTACCGGTCGTCTTACGTTCGTACACGGCGAGCTTCTCCTCGTTGCCTTGGAGCTGGCGCGCAAGTTCTTCCACCCGTTCCTGGAGGTGCGTCTTGCTGGTCTCGGCCCAGATGAGGGACTCGCGTGTTTGGGCGAGTTGCTCAGACGGTCTATGCGCGTATTGGATGAGTACACCCCTAGTAGACCTTTGAACCGCAACGACGACGTACCGTCTTGTCCAGGCGCGACTGGAAGTCTTTCGTGTCGATATCTCGTTGCAGCGTAACGTGCCTGATAGTCTCGCGTTCTTGGCTTAGCTGCACCTTGAGACCTTGAGATCTTGTTTATGTACAATGTGAGCAAAGCGGGAATCATGCACGAGAAAAAATCTCACGTCTGGTTCTCCATCATCTGGACCTGAGTTTCGAGGCGTCTACGATCGTTCTCGCCTGAACGCTCCACAGACAGGTTCTTGTTCTCTTCGATCAGTCGTCCTTGAACGCTCTGCACGAACATTGTCGTCAGTCTCAACATCAAACCCGTCGTCGAGACCGCACCTCCCAAATGTTCTTCTCTGCACGAAGATTCGCAGCCTCGTTGCGAAGCTGCTCGAAATCGCTCTTCGTGACAGCCAACTCACCTACCACGCGCTCACGATCAATGTCCAGACGTGTCTGCTGGTCATACAGCTGCTGGTTACGCAACGTCGAGCTATCTAGATCTCGACTCTGCATGTTCAGTTGCTCCTGAGTTATGTGTTGACGTTCTTGATGCAAGGTGAGCAAGCGAACAATCCAGAACTGAACGCGACTTACCGTCGAGGAACTCGATCTTGGCGGTAGCCTTTGCGAGCGCTGCGTTGGCCTGGCCGAGTTGCCTCTGTGTCTGAACCAAATCTTCCCGCAGCTTCTCGGCGTCCATACCCATCTCAGCCTTGTAAGACTCAAACTGCGCCTGCACGTTCCTCCAACTCGGCCATCAAATCACTCGAAGGAGCGGGTCCAGCGCCATTGACATCAGCATTGCCGTTGACACCACCACGTGACGAAGACGAAACGCGCTCAGCGCGAGCGAGCATTGCCTTGAGCGTATCCCTTTCTTTCATGTACGCCTGAATCGTGCGCTCGCTGCTGTTCTTCTGCCTCTCGAGCTGAGTCGCGAGATCCTGGATCGCCTCGTGCGCCTCGCGACACTCGCGTTCTTCGGACTCCATCTTTGCACCGAGCTCGCGAACGATCCTGAGCAATTTCTGGTTCTGCTCCTGCAGGGCTGGGATCGAGCGGAAGAGAACGAGGTTGTTGGTGATGACGGCGTGGATGTTGTCGGCAGGTAATGGATCCATCTCGTCAAGCTCCTCCTCCGAGGGAATCAAAGGGTCAGTACGTCGCCCGACTTCCTTGAGAAGGGCTTGAACCTGTCGGCCAAGGTCCGTGAGCTGGTGTTGGAAAAGGTCGGTCTCTTGGTGCGACTTCTTAAGCTTCTGTGACACTTCTTGGAATGCGTTGGCGTTGGCATCACGTTATCCGAGAGCGATCGAGAGCTGGTTGGTGAGTTGTGTGGATTCGTCCTTGCCAAGATGCTCGTATTCGTCACGCTGTTGTGCCAGAATGAGTGCCTGAGAGCACGATGAGCGAGCGGTGGCAGAATACAAGAATGTCTTACCCGTTCCTCTATCTGAGCAAGAACGTCAGAAAGCGTCCGGTCCATGTGATCGTACTCTGCGCACTTCTTCGCATACTCCTCTTCGAGCCGCACGTAGTCTGCATAGACCTCCGTGAACGTCTTTCCGCCCTTTTGCACTCTGCTGACCATGGCTACCGTCGGGCTCAAACCAAGCATCGCGTCAGCGGCGTGGTTGCGGTTGTGGCTGCCTGATCCACGTCCACTGGCAGGTGGCAGGGGTAGCAGGGACGAAAGAATCGCGACCAGCGACGGGGAGTTCACCGCGGTGCATCCTCTCCATGACGGATTCCAGCTGCTCCAGTCTCTTCTCGACGTCTTCGCGAGCACGGCGCTCTTTTTCGGTGTCTGCCCTTAGTGCAGCCTCTCGTTGGTCGGCACGGTCGCCGACGGTCGCCCACTCGCGCTCGATGCTTTCGACAATGTCCTTTGCTTGCTTTTCCCTCTCCTCCATGATGGTTACAAGCCTCTTCAAGCCAGAGACTTCGGCTGTGAATGCAGCTTCTTGTTCAGCAAGGTGACCCTCCAAGTCCTGTACCTTTGTGAGAGCCTGCGTGAGCTGCTGCGTCGATGCGGTGTGCGCAGACTGAATGGCTCTGAGAGAGCTTTCAGTGAGGGCGTGCTTTTGGGTCAAAGAGTCGTGTGCTGCTTGGAGTTGGACAAATTCGGCATGCTTGGTGCGTCGGTAGTTTGCATACTCTTCCGACTTGGTGGCCAATTCGGTGTTGGCGCGTTCGTTTTCGGACTGGGCGAGAGCGAGTTGTTGAGTGAGTGTCTCGACCTTGAACTAATGATGACAAGTGGGTTAGTTGGAGGGCAGAGAGTGGCCAAGGGGCATTACTTTGGTCGATGTCTCTGTTGAGCGGACCTCGCGGACCTGAGTTTCGAGGGACTGGTGGTCTTGACGGGCCTGACGAAGGCTTGACCGTAGGTCCTGGAGTTGGTCTGTGGCACAAAGGTCAGACCATTTCAGAAGGCTTGAAAGACGTTATATACCATCACGCTGGGTAGCGTCTTCCTTGAGCCTGCTCACGACACCGATGAGATCGCGTTTCTCTCTGTCTGTCTCCTCGACACGGCTTCGAAGGTGGTCGAGGTCTGAGACGGACGAGGACTGAGAACTAGTATAGGAGGATATGCGCGCTTCCAAGTCTTTATTCGACGCGACTGAAAAGAGAGGGTAAGAGGCGAGTGCGAGAAAGGAGAGTGAATACGCACCGAGCTGATCCCGCTCCTGCTTTGTGGCGGTCACCTCCTTTTGGAGAGACTCGAGAGACTCTTCGAGGTCCTTTGTTTTCGTCTCGCCGTCCTGAATGGCCTGGTCGAGCTCAATCTCCTTTCGACTGACGTCTGCTCTGAGCTCCTCCAAGTCGCGGCGAGTGTCGTCCTGGTCTGCCACCTGTGCGAGCAAGAGTCTGTACACTGCGAGTACTGTTTCTGGGTCTGGTCTCGCAAACGAAGCATCGGGTAGAATGTGAGACAGGGTGTCGGCGTCGAGATCTGCTGGAATGGGGACGACAAAAGGAAGGGGCAGGTCCTCGGTGCCCTGCGTCGAGGCCGTCTCGAGTTCCTGCTCCACTGCCGCTGCCGCTGCCGCCGCCGCCTTTGACTTTCTTCTTGTTTTTACCATCGATGAAACTAAGAAAAAGTCGAGGTTAACGGTGTCTTGTCATAAAGTTCCCACGCTCTTCAGCTTCTCTCCTCCAATGTCATTTTTCAATTCAATAGGGTCAGTTTTTCTACATTTTATTGCTCGACATCGCTCCTCATCGCGTGCGCAGTCGTTCCATGTCGCGCAACCCGCGCGGCCCAAAACGTTCGCCGACGCCGACCTCGGCGACGTTTCCCGATATGCCTCCCCCGCCAGTGCCATCGTCACCGGGCGTACAATCGCCCCAAAAGCCTCTCTATCTCTGCAGCCCTTTCGTCGAGGCTGCCCTCGTCAAAGGCAACCTCAAGACCATCGTCGTCCTCCCAAAGTACGTCGACATCATGGAGTGGGTCGCAGTCAATGGTACGTCGTCCTTGTTGATCGACCGCGTCTTTGCTCACCGCAACACAGTCTTTGACTTTTACACCAACCTCAACGAGTTTTACGGGGTTATCTCCGAGTGCTGCACCCAGCATTCGTGTCCAACCATGTCGGCCGGACCACAGTAGGTACTTCTCCCGCTTACCAAGTGTTTCGCTTACGCCCTAAAAGCCTCAACTACACGTGGATCAATCAGGACCGAAAGAGCGTCAACCTTGCTGCGCCGACTTATATTGATTACGTCATGACATGGGTCCAAAACCTCCTCGATGACGAGAACGTCTTTCCAACAAAGTCCGGTAAGCCTTGACGAAAACTCCACAAGTTCCACCCTGATCCCCTCCGTCAGGTCACGATTTTCCCCAGTCATTCCCCTCCACCATCAAGCATGTATACCGCCAGCTTCTCCGTGTCTTTGCACACATATACCACGCTCATTACCCCCAGATCCTTCATCTCCGTTCCGAGCCTCACTTCAACTCGCTCTTTGCACACTTTTTGGCATTCGGAAGGGAGTACGAGTTGTTGGACATGAAGGATGTCAAGGGTGGCACGAATGCCTCTGTTGGGACCGGGCTGCTCTGGGACAAGTGGAAGGAGATGGGCATCTTGGAGGGATAGATTACTACTGTGTACCATCACTTGCTGTACTTGTAATCCCTGCGGAACGCCCAATTGTCATACCCTCATGTCATCCCACCGCCAAGTCATCCAGCGCTCCCCCGACCATACCCATGTCCTCCTCATCACCACCGACAGCGTCGCATCCATAAAGGCCCCTCTCATCGTCCGAGAGCTCCTCGACGTTCGTGCCGCCTCTCTCAAAAATACACGCTTACGGACATTTGATTCTAGTACAGCAACGTCAGGGTTCACGTCGTTGCGACGAAACGGTCCCTCGCCTTCTTCAACCCCGCAGACATCGAATCCGCCGATGTCTCCGTCTGGACGGACGACGACGAGTGGTCGGTACGTTCCCCCGTTCACCTTTTGATCATAGAGTGCTATAACCCAAGCAGGGAACCTACTCCATCGGCGATCCGATCCTCCACATCGAACTGCGTCGCTGGGCAGACATCGTCCTCGTCGCACCCTGCTCCGCCAACACCCTCGCCAAGATCGCAGGCGGCCTCTGTAATGATCACGCCGTGAGTGTGTCATGTTCAAAATATCTTATTCAAGTTCCTCTTGACACCCTGCTCCGCCCCGCCACGGCCCGGCCTCAAAGACCTCCGTACTCCGCGCCCTAGCGCCGACTACGCCAACATCTTCCCCGCAATGAACACCCTCATGTACGAACACTCGCTCACCGCCCAACACCTCCGCGTCGTCCGAGAGGTCATCAAGTATCACGTCGTAGGTCCGATCGGCAAAGGACTCGCGTGTGGGGACCTCGGTAGGTCGTCGTTCCGAGTCGTCGTCCATACGCACCTCGATCACCCCCCTCGCACAGGTCTAGGCGCCATGACGGAATGGAAAGACATCGTTCAGATTGTCGTCGACATTGTAGATGCACTCACAATCAAAAGCTTGATTGCCGCTTTACCCTTCCCGGAATGTCACTACCATTTTGGCAGGTACTCTACATGTTTACAACAACATATCTTCCTTCTATCGACGATGGTTCATATGGCACTCGCGAATGTGCCTATTAAAGTTGTTGTGTGTGATCTGTTTCTGACAACCATCCCACATGCAGTCAACCAGATCGTCTCGTCCCAAATTCTTGATGTTATGCGCATCCCTGAAATGCTTCGGAATACTCGCACATGTGATCCCCTCATCACAAGGCCCTGAGCTCCCCTCGCCAATCCATTGGCAAGGACCCGATGCCAAACAAGAGTGAGCCGTCTGAGGCATCACATTGACCATACTGGGAGGAACTTCGGTGAGCTGCACAGTGTCCTGTAAATTCATCTTATGCGTGAAATAAACCACACAGACATGATTGTACTTACATACTCAAGCTCCGCATTGGGACCCATCAAAGGAGTCATATCGTGCTAAAGTGGGGTTCGTCGGGCTTACTATACACAAATGACACAGCACATACCAAGGCACGACGACCGTACAGCGTATCCATCTCGAGACGAAGTTTTGTCTGGAATGTGGGAGACAGCTCGATTGTGTTGGTGGGGACGACAGGGTTCTGACATGACATCATCCATGCCCAGTGGTCATAGACAAAGTGCTCCCCAATTTGCAACACATGTCAATAGGTATCTAGGACATCTTGAATATAACTCGCTTACACCGTCAGGGTCTGCACTAGATCTAGATCCACCATCCCCTGTAGACACGTCGCTCTGAATATCATACTCGTTAGCCGGCAAAGCGTTTCAAAATCTAGATCCACAAACGTACGTTTGTAGTACCATAGGAGTAACCAAAAGTCATGTCGGGTTTGATCGTGACGCCAGTGGGTTTTGAAATATTCCCCGTGTAGCTGTCGACTCTTTATATTCACAAACAATTCGACATGTCCATGTTTCGACACGGCCGTGAACATTGGAAGGCTGCATCCAAACCGACAACGTGGTGCGAACGACACAGGATGCTCCCTATCACGGAGCATAATTCGTAAGGCGATCTCACGGTAAACGTCGTTGATGGGATCCTGGAGGGCATACAGGATGATACCATGATTCAGATAGAGGCGTTACTCGTTGGATCCGAAGCAGTTCTCAGGCTATTAGCGTATTGAGTAAGTATCCACACTATCAATGGCAGGCGGCGGTTCCGGTCAATACGAGATAGTCACGTTCCATTTTTCTCACGAGCGCCCATCGTTTCATCCGATCAAGGGTTTCTACGTCAGACTCCAATTGCGTCGATAGAGGTCCGTTTTTCCTCTGTCCCCTCTCGAACGAGAAGCGAAACAGACGCTTTTGGACGTTCCATCTAGTTTTTCCTCCCAGTGACCCTCAAGTCACCTCCCCTTTTCGGTAACATCACCGAGCGCTCGATATCCTCATCTCTGATCCTTCGGTTGTTAGGGTTCTGCACGGGTCCGGGTACGGTGTTGACTTTCACATCACGGTGTTACCCGTGCGGAACCCTACGACGGTTGTTGAAGACATGGGAGCTACAACATTTGGCCATGCTCATTTCATGTCCGCACAGCGGTTGTTATCACAATTGCCCCAAACGCTGGAAAGACGCTAACCTTCTGGATTCCATCTTTATAACGGAGGCGGGATCTCGATATCATCACCGTGCTGAACAAGTTGGGAGTGTCACTGTGATCAGTTATCCAAAGTGAGTCCCTCCGTTGCGTTTGTTGTGTTTTATCAACGTATTTGATCGACAGGAGATCGAGCAGCGAAGTTACTGGGTGGTGAATATTTGAATCTTAGAGAACCGCACGTAATGCAGACCCGTACCCGTGGGTCGTTTGATGACGCAATACTAACGCGACACAGGCCAGCGTGCCAGTGCCGACGACGACGACGATGCACGGACCAACGCGATGCAATACAACTTGAATAACGACAACAACATCACAATGCGTCGGACGGCCCTTCTCCAGCTCGCGCCGTTGCCATCTCCCTCGCTGCATTGAAGACGGAATCCAGCGACTGCTGCACGCTTTCATCCTGCCGACAGCGCGCGACGGTTGCTGCACGTCGTGTTCTCGCACTCAGTTCCCATCCTTGTCCTTGACCTTATCCTCGCTGTCGCCATCACCACAGCACACCTGAATGTCTACCCTCACCCTCGACGCTCTCGTCGTCGCCCTCCCTTACTTGCCATCACCTGCTGCACCTATGCACACACTCTCGCCTCCCCCGCTTCAAGTTACCACTGTTGCCATACCTTTGCCATCGCCATCGCCAATCCACCCCGCTCATCCGCACGGACGTGCACGTGCACCCGCGCTGCCGCACCCATTCCCGGCCCGGGTGCGTACGCCCAGTCTCGCCGCTGCCTATCAGCATTGAGGACAGTGTGTGGCAACTGCCGCACACTCTCGTTCTGCTGAGAGTGCATGATGGACCATGGTCGCTGCACACTGTCGTCTTGCTCTCATTTCCTGTCCTGCTTACTCCACGGGTATGTATGATGATGACTAGCGCCACGGGTCACTGCGGATCACCGGCCGTTCGACATAGAGAGGCATTGTTGAACAACAACAAAGAGGGTACAACCTTGACGAGACTGACAAAAGTTCAAGACATTCATGATTCGATTACTATCATACTGCTTCCACCATTGTCTACACATATCACCAACTACTTTCCTTTGTCGAGTGCAATATGGATTCCGAGTCACGACTGAACATACAGTGCGGAACGGGTCACCGAAAGAGGAAGAGGGGGGTGCTGCTCGCTTGTCGTCCGAGTGGCAGTGACTTGAGGGGCACGGATCTGGAAAGTGAGTAGATACTAGTCGCTAGCACCGCATGGAGGGAGGAAAAACAAGACATTAATGAATTTTCAGTATCATAGGTCATGTTTGGCTTATCATCTAATATATTATGCTGGTGATGCTGTACCTACTACGCACAGCCGCGTCGCACCGCTTTCGATTGCGATCGATTGCGATCGGTGAGGCGGGCGCGGCGTACCTCACGCGATGCGTGAATTACCTGCGTCACTCGCCTGGCGTCGCATTCGGCGTTGGGCTCGGCGTGCGTCATCGTGCTCCTGCCACTCTGAGGGGAGCACCTTGCGGCAACGCGGCGTGCTCAGCTCAGCGTCCCTTCTGCTTGACGTCGTTGTCCAATGGAACATAGCCATCACGTAGCTTCAGCCACACTTGGGATCAGCGTGCGTCAACGCACTCCAGCTGCTCTTATAGGGGCGTACCTCACCCGCGGGGTACGGCACGGCGTGCTGTGCAACGTCAATGATTCGCGAGGCTGCCTGGCAGGGACCGAAAAGCGGACACACCAGTGTGTCAGTCAGTGCATCATCATCATAACGGGGATCGCAGTAACGAAACGTGCTGTGGTCAGTGGCGTGTCTCCGACGGCCGCATGTCGCCGGTCGCCGACTCGCCGTGCAGAGTCCGCGTGGCGACCAAGTTTTCAGGTTGTTGCGTTCAAGTCGTAACTTACAACACTTCGTAATCTTGCAAAACCGCGACGAATTGAGCAGAGCCGGGCTTGCAAGATCGTCGTACAATGAGCTATAGCCTATCGGGACCCATGTTGATACGTCCCCGGATCACCAAGGTGCCACCGTGACTGAAACATGCCAAGTTCCAACGACCGAGGAACAATGATTACTAATAGTAGCTTCACGTCAGAAGCAAAGAAAATATATATATAAACGCTAATACCATCTGGCTATCCCACCGTATCCAACATTCGAATGCAGTCGGACATTCGATTAGCACATTCTCCCGCAATCATAATATCTATGTACTAGCGGCTACCCGTGGCTACGCCACTCAAAAAATGCTTCAAATATATATATTTGTAAGATATCACCACCTGCAGGCTGCTGGCAGTCTCAGGCTGTGGATGCTTAAACACCTCGGACCTCCGGCCCTCGGTGGCTACCTAGTAGGTGGAAATGTGAAAATGGCTGCCAGATAGTGAGTGTATGCACTTAGTTGAATATGCTA
>JBBPOK010000551.1:0-20238 GCA_038091415.1 Leccinum variicolor
CTTCTGGGGTAAGTGCACGGCAATATTCCCGTGACCTACCTTAACATCCCTGGTTAGATTACTTGTCCGCGAACAATGAGTCCATCTACCAGGCCAGTCGATGCCTGGTACTCATACATTCTAAATACTGAAACAGAGACACACAGGTCATGCGCACCATGTCAGATTTGGGCACGCCTTATGGCTTCCGGCACGTTTGCTATCCATGCTTCTACCAAACCATTTCCTAACACCGGAGCAGACACATGAATGGATTCAGTGGCAACACCTTCCGTGCCGTCAAAAGCGATACAGAATGGTATTACATCAAGTAGGTTCTTCTCCAAACGCAACTATCTACCACCCTGAGCGTCATCCAGAACGATCACCGTGTCTGACCAAGGCATCAAAAATAATACCAATGACGAAGCTATTGTGCTGGCCGGACAGAATCCTGACTTTGGTGTTCAAGACCTTTTCAACTCCATCGAAGCAGGCGATTACCCCAGCTGGACCGTTTACTGGCAAATCATGACCCCACAACAGGCCGAGAACTATAGATGTAAGCACCAATGTCGACCGGAGTATGGGAAATTGACTTGGCATCAGACAACATTTTTGATCTCACAAAAGGTAAACGGGCCACAACTATATTGATCAATGGCCTGGCTGACATGATTACCCGTAGAGTGGCTACAAGATGAAATTCCCTACCAAGAGATTGGCAGAATCACACTCACGCAGAACCCGTGAGAATGCACCAAACCCTCTGCGACGTATGTTCACGCTTCTATTTTTAGCACAAACCACTTCAACGAGGTAGAACAAGCCGGCTATGACCCCGCCAACATGGTTTGCACTTTCTGCTTTGACCCCACGTCGCCCCTGACTCCCACCTCTTAGCCTAATGGACTTGAGGCAACCGAAGACCCCACACTCCAAGCACGTTTGTTCGCATACGCAGGTCAGATTCTCTGGACCCCCCGACCTATGAGCAGTAATCTCATTCCTTCACAGATGCTCAGCGCTACCGCACTGGCATTAACTCGAAGCAACTTCCCGTATGGATGAACTGTACCATTTCCGACGAACAATCACTGACAGTAGTTTTAGGTTAACTGTCCCTTAAACCCTGTCGGTGAGTCCCGTCGCACCTTTTATGGCGAACGACACAATCAACTGTTGTGTTTCACTAGCAAACTTCCTTCGGGATGGTGCCATGAACATTAACAACCAGGGAAAGCGACCCAACTTCTGGTCCCAGCAGGACATGCTCAACTTGGCGGTCCGTCCCTACAACGATGACAATCATACAATCTGGACCGGCGGTGCTGTCAAGTATGTCAGCACGCCCTCGGAACTAGACTTCGAACTCCCCAGGATTTTCGTAAGCGGTTCTATCTTGCATGCCAACCCGAAACTGACAATTGTCATGCGATGTAGTGGAACGGACTCTCTCAGACTGATCAGGATCACCTGATCTACAACGTTGTCTGGCACATGGGTCAAGCCACCGACACAAACATCATTAACAAGCAGCTGAGGTTATTCCAACACGTGAACGAGACTTTGGGTCAATCGATTGCACAAGGTCTAAACATGACCATTTACTGAGAAGAAAAATAAAGAAATAGGGAAAAAAGTCCATACCTGTGAAATTTTTATAGCGTTCAATGTACTTCCACATAGATTGTATTTGTCGATCACAACCATTTATTGAGATCAAGAACATTATTATTTATTATCTTATCTTGACACTGGCCCATGATATCGATGATTGCAGTCGTCCAAACTCATAGTGTAAATTGTCACCGCTGCAACTGATTCGTGTGTGTCTTATCTGGAGACGGGTGCGCATGATTAGCCATGGAGTGTGCAGCAATGATTCTGAGGTGAGGTGAATTCCATTGGATGGAATGAACGACGGCATCGGACACAGAGAGCGCTGTCCTTGTGTTGCACCGTGCGCCATGCACGTCCGGTCGAGACGGCGACCCGTAAGGCAACGGAGGCATAATAATTGTACCACCTCGATCCTCGACGGAGTAGTGGCTCTCTCAGACTGATAAGGATCACCTGATCTACAACGTTGTCTCGCACATGCCACCGACACTGACAAGTCTGACATCATCAACAGGCAGCTGAGGATATTCCAACACGTGAACGAGGCTTTGGGCCAATTGATTGCACAAGGTCTAAACATGACCATTTCCTGAAAATAAAAATAAAGAAATAGGGAAATAAAGCTCGTACCTGTGAAAATGTAGCATTCATTACTGTACTTCCACATAGATTATATTTGAGATCATGAACATTATTACCTCATCTTGATGGCCCATCATGCATTGATAATCGATGGATCGAAGTCGTCCCAACTCAGTGGAAACTCTCACTGCAATTGATTCTTGTGTGAAAATCATATACTCTTGGATGACATCGCATTGGTTCAGACTCGACGTGGACTGGTAAAAGGCCCGGTGACTTCCCACAGACACAGAATCCAGGGAATGCACCAATTCCAAAATTCACTGGTCAGACTAGTACTAGTTGGAATGTGCATGTGAAACCCCACAGGAAGCCAATGAGCTCCGAGAGCGAAGATGTTCCGGATCTAGCGATGCTCTGCCAGTCCTCTATCGTTACAGTTTTACATCAAAACGACGTAGCTTTCAATCATGCCCCCAATCCTATGGACCAAGAAACGATTTCCTCGCTTTCCCAAGTATCCTTTTCTCCATCCGGCCCTTGACGCTGCCACTCAACTCGTACGCCGACCGACGCATCCACCAAAACCCTGGCCACCCGTTCCACGTTGGTGACGACCGAGGGCATGATACGAAGTCCCGCGGACGCCACAGTGGAAGCCAGACCACCATAGGAAGTTAAAGTCGTCCGTGAGACGAGTGCGCCGGGCCTGAATATAAAGGTAACCATGTTCTCCTTGGACTCAGATGCTATTGACAGCAACGCCACCTCGACGCGTCCCTTTTGAAGAAGTGCATCATTAAATAATCGGACGGGGGAACCAGAGATGATGACGCGGGGTGGAGAGCCCCCACCAGAGTACCCCCTACATACCTTCATGTTCCGAGTCCGTGCTTCATACGAGAACAAGCCACTGCCGGCATTGCCAGCGCGATTGGCCCACTTGGTGCTGCAGTAGCAGAACCGGAAGGGTTGGGATGTATGGTCGGCTTGGCCCTGCGATGCTCGGGATTGGGCGAGCTTGGACATGAAACGCGCCGCGTTCAGCGTGAACGTATACGAGACGAGTTCAAACTCTTGAGGAGACGTGAAATCATCTGCTTTACCGCCCACGCACCTGAAACAGTCGTCGTGCACAGGATTAGCGCACAGACGAAACAAAATGAAACAAAACAAAGAGGAGACCTCGCAGAAGGACCCTACCATATACATGCCTTGCAGTCTGCAAGTGCCGATACGAGTTCGGTGTCTTGTTCATAGTCCCAGATGGACAGGTCATCTCGGGTGATGATCGTGAGCTTTTGAACGATGGCCGTCTTCACTTCTTCCATGCGTTTCCCGTCGAGCGATGGCGGACGTCTCCCAACAACAGTCACTTTCGTGATTCTGTCGTCGCTCAACGCGTCGAACAGGGCACTCTTGCCTATGAAACCAGTTGCGCCCGTGATGAGAACGTGCATGGAGGTCGTGGTATGGGTTGGGCAGACGAACGCGGTCGATCAACACTCGCTCAGCTCGTCGTTGGAAAGATTGTGCTCGCTAGGGTCCGCGACTATGTAATTCATTTTCGTGCCGATGGGAACAGGTGCTGTGCGACGGCACCGACACCATCTGCCGCATCAGCCGCTCATTACGCATGTGCACAGCCTCGGCCCAAACCTGAATTGGGTGTCTCCGTGCCTACTGCTTGGATGACTCGGATCTTTGGGATCGACTCTAGAAGCTTTCTCTTCCACTACAAGCAAATGTTAAAAACGAAACATACAAATCACAGTTTGGGTTCAATTATATGTTTTATAACGCTATTGGGGTCAAGTACAGATTGGGGGTAGGGCAACAGGGCTGTCCTTAAATGTTCAAATGCCCCGTCGACGACAACCACTTGATGCTGCATTACTGAATAGGAAAACCACAGCATTCGCGGTATCATTCAAGTGACCGATGCGACCCAAAGGGCACTTCCTGTCATCTGATTGAATAAACAGCCGGGATATGCCTTCAGTACCTCCGATCGGATCTGGAACAATGGCATTGGAGCGCACTCCTCGTGGGCTTCTTCGACCACTGGGACGGCAGAAAGAACATATATTCCGGCTTTGGCAAAGACACGTAAACCTGAAAGGGCAACGCTAGAATAGCATAAGCAATTGCGCGAAGAACGACAGTCTATTATGCACTAGTATTGTAATGCATCGTTCTGCCGAGAATATACGGACCGTGCGACGCATGGATATGGGCAACGTGGCCTTGATTGTGTTAAATGTTCCCATCTATGACACCAGCCAGAGTCTAGTGATTAGTATGGATCAATGAACAGCGAACGTACGGTGTTGATTTCCACAAGTGATGGCTTTAAACGCGTCTTATGACTGATTCATATTCCTGCGATGGACGCGAGGGAATTACCTGCCCAGACTATGACTCATCGGCAAGCTCAACAAACAAAGCCGTACGCTCGCTTACCACAGATGACGAAATCGATCCTCCCAAATTTCTCGATGGGCCTTGTCGACTGTATCTCTGAGTTGTTGAGGTTGCCTCACGTTGGCCTGCGCAGCCATGCTGCTGGCCCATGCATGTCCGGTCAGTGACCCTCGAAAGCCCATCAGCACTTTTTCCAGGCAATTGAAAGTAATGGATGGTTTAAGCGGCAGGCAGTCTCACCTTTACAGATTACGGTAAGCTGTCAAGACTCAAAAAAGGAAGCGCTGACTTACTTTCTCCCTAATATGACTGCATTAGCGCCATGTCTCATATTTACCGTCCTGCAAGGTGAGTTTGTGGTTTTGCAGACACAGCACGGACTTGGACGTACAATGACCTCTGTCATCGCCTTACATATCCCAGACCCGCTTCCCATGCAGAACAAGGCTTTTCAAGATACAAGATATCTGGTTTGAATACATCGACCGAATTCACTAGGGCAAAAACAAAAGGCTGAGGTGACATCGAACAATTCAGCTGCACCGGCTGAAATCAAAATCCCTTACATAAAGGCGAACAGACAACAGCGGTGCGTCGGTCGGCGCCATGGACTGTCAGATGCTGCCAGACGTGACCCGTTGACGCACCCGCATCTCTTATTAGCAGCTGGCCTGAGCAGATATCCTTCCAGGAGCTGTAATAATGCACGGCGAACTTCGAAGGCTCTGAGATGTCGGCTCTCAGGCAACGCGTAAGTCGGACATCCAATTTAGGTTGATTTTTCATTCACGTGATTCGGCCAGGGGCGCGTCGCTTTATCTGTCTTTCCAGGAGCCTGAAACACGCCATGACACTTCTCTCATTATTTATGACAAGCACGGGCGTCTTTTGCTTCGTTCCTATCTCGCAGAGGCTCGCAAAGAGCGGGATCACTCCTGCATCAAGTAGCTGGCGGTTCCGATTCTTCCGAAGGCTGCCTTCCGTCTTTCCGCCAGTATTCTGCCTGAAAAACGAAGAGGAAATTGAGTCTCTGCTTGTGACAGATAAGGGTGGGCATATTAGGTTAGCAGCTGAGGTCAGTGTAATCTCGCGTCTGGCGACCGGAGGGCGAGTTGAAGCGAATAGCATCACCAGATGCAACGTTCTCCTCTTCAGATCGCGGTTTCTCTGGAAGACCGTATGCTTGATGCCGACAAAACCCTGATCGAAAACGAATGCATCAACATTGTCTCACCTCTGGATCCCTCACCTACACTTTCTTTCTTACCATCAACATCTGTCGACATATCTGACAAGCATGAATCCATGAGCTGCATCAGTGTAAGTGACCCACCATGTTCGGCCGCCGTTGATCCTCCCATATAAGTTTCCTCAGGATAACCCCCTCTGCGACAGCTGTAACATCTTGCTAAGAGGAGAAATTCCTCCCGACCATCTTCCAAGCGTCATACGTGCACTAGCTCTTTTCGAGGCCCGGGAACGAATATCCGATGTCGTTTTCAACGAGTACGAAATCGCCGCATTGACGAATGCTTTCTCAATGTTGCGACTTTAACGCACGGCTTCGAAACGCAGGTCCCCTCCTGATACATGCTCTACCCCATCCACGGTCTTTTCCTTCCTTCCTTCCTTTCGGTCATTAGTGTATTCCTACGGTTTTTGATATGTTACATGTCTGTGTCTCTCAGCAAACAGATGCCTAGTATTCCTTCCGTTCCACGACGAGCGATGGCTCATTTGTTTTGTATCCCACCATTTGTCTATCCTGTTCTTCTCCTTCTGTATCAATTTACCCGACAACCTTTGTATCTCCTCCGTCTACAAGTCCTTTTAGCATCATGTCGCGACTGGTTGCCATTTTGTGCAAGAAAGGGTGAAATCTCGAATACATTACACTTGGCTGCTTTGGGTACTTGGCCTCAGCCTAACACTAAAGTCAAGGCGTCCAATTCATGGCAACGCTAGGGCACCTTGATGTGCAAGACTCAAGTACTCGCGGTCGTGTATGATCGACGAAGAGAAATCGCGGGTGCGCTGAGACGCAGGATCACGGAATCGAGTCTGATGGATTTCGAGCGCAATCCTCGACCATCGTTATCACTAGCGAGGAGCAGCGTGGTAGCCCCTGTGTGGTTAATGCGCTATGAGGTGACATGACTTTGAATTCGGACAGATCAAATTAACTCTGCGGCTGATATATAGAGTACTGTGGGACCAAAGATGAGACAAAATATCTGCGTGCCCAAACATCACCGACCATTATTTCCCCGAATGAACGCATCACCATATCTATTAGTGACAATGCCGTTCACGTGCTCTTCGGTTTGCTCCAGAGCAATGTTCATGTATCCATCGAGACATGAAAGGATGCCTGCCAAACGTAAGCTGGTGGTGCTCGCCACTCGAGAACGAGGACGAGAGATGTACCACGGTAGTCTACACCTGACGTGAGACGAACAATGACACGCTTTCCGACAACGCCTTTCAAGAAATCTGTAGGAGATCCAGATATGGCTACAGGCGGTGGTGGTGGGGGAGACGCATCGAGATCTGGGGGTGGTGGAGTGCTGGAGTCGTCCATCCCGTCGTACGTTGTGGTCGAGATATCAAAACTAATCGACAAGCTTTGGATATGTTTGGTAGATGGCAATCGGAATTCGGAAGCAATGTAATTCGGCGCCCCCGCTGCCAGCAAGCTGTTCTGGCAACACCATTATGCTGTTCTTCCCGACGTTCACTACTGTACATGCCGACAGTTAAACTCGTAATTATCGGCGCTTCGGGCGTCGGCAAGACCAGTTTTCGCACCCAGGTATGTGCTCTTACGATCGTGAAATTCCATCTCGCGAGATCTCCTCCCCCACAAGTATATTTCAGGTCGCTTTTCTACAGGTTATAGGACCACCATCGGCGCTGATTTTATTTCCAAGACATTGTCACATCCTACTAGACTAGATGAAGTAGTCACTCTTCAGATTTGGGTCAATATCCTTCGTTTACTCGGTCCCTTTGCAAAGCTGATCCAAAGTCATCAAACGTAGGACACTGCCGGGCAAGAGCGATTCTCTAGCCTATCCACAGCGTTCTTTCGCGGTGCAGATGCCGCTCTGCTCATGTTTGACGTGAACCAACCCGAGACCCTCACCGCCCTCAAGAAATGGTGGGAAGAGTTTTGCGAACGAGCCCCCGTCTACGAAGACGACCTCCAGGACTACTGCTGTGTCGTCGTTGGAAACAAGACGGATCTTGTCAGTTCAAATGCTATCGGTTCAACGTCGGTAGTCACTGAAACACAAGCGTCCCGTTTCCTTGACGACCTCGTCCCCCCATCCTCCCCTCGTCCACCCTCGCCATGTGAAGAAGTGTCTATCGCTATCGAACAGCCCATCTTGGAAGAGCCAGCCTCTGATCATGATGGCACCGTCATTGATATCTCCTCGTCGTTTCCGCACTCGCGGTCGCAATCCATTGATATCAACCATTATGTTCGTAGGCACTCAAAACATTCCTCATGGAACAGTACCAACATCAACAATGGCACACTGACATCCACTCACACTGGCACCACGTCCTTCCATACACCTTCCTCATCTCTATTCGATGTATACGAATCTGCTCGTTCCTCTCCCCTCCCTCCTTCCGTATCGTCGCGGTTGTCATCTCCCGTCAGGAGGCAAAGACGCCCATCTTCATTGTCAAGTTCTTCGTCCTCTTCTGCTCGCACTATCACACCAAGTCTGTTCACCCGCAGGTACGAACAAGCAACTGCGGCCGTGCTGCCTTGTCACCCTTTTGCCCCAGAGAGAGGTCCCAAGTTGTTCTTTACCTCCGCAAAGACAGGGGAAGGGGTTAACGACGTGTTTGAGTATATTGCTCGGCGCGTCGTCATGCGATGGGAATACGAAGAAGTTATCGATGCGAGGACATTGCACGTGCAAGAGCCTTCCGAAATTATTCGGCTGGGCTTATCGAGAGGGGAATCGAATAAGCGGGTTACAGGATCCTGCTGTTGACCTAGAACTGGCCTTTTGTTTATTCTTAATATGTATCTGTGCCGTTTGATTTTCTATGTATGTACGGGTACCCGATATCTAATAGATTACACAGATGCGTCTAGGGTCCTACACCTGACCGCCGTGAGGTTGTGGTAATTGATGATTGTGATGTTATGACACAAGCATCCGTGCAGAGTCGGATTGGACGAAGCCGAGAGGGCGTAATCGGTCCAAGGTTTCATATACATATTCCACACTTCTCTGCCATCGGATATGCATGTCACTGGTAAGCATGTTATAAACCACCGGACATTTCTTCGGACAATAGCGTCATGTCATGACATAAGCTTTAGCCATCCGTTTACTGTACAAGAGGCGGTAAAACAACTGGCAGCCACCTATGCGGGGTTAGCCTTTCTTCTATTAGTTGATCTTGATCATCAACTTCTCCCGTTTGCCCACGACGTCAGCGATGCTGCGGAACCCACACAGGCCCATCGTAACATGCAGGTCGGCAATCGTCTGCATCAGAATCTGTTCTACACCTGCCTCTCCGGCGATTGCTAGTCCATACATGATCGGCCGGCCAACTGAAACAATGCCGTTAGTGAGAACCGAGCACATATTCACAGCAAGACATACGAAGCACAGCTTGGGCACCCAGTGCCAGCGCCTTGAGAATGTCGCTTCCGGTTCGGATGCCCGAGTCAAAGAAGACCGTGAATTTCCCTGCACTTTGCGCTTCGCGAACCTTGGATGACTGCATCACAATCTCTAGCGCGTCGAGCGCGCCGATGGACCCATCGACTTGGCGGCCGCCTGACCAGTGTTCAGTTCCAAGTGCAAGGGAGGTATCAGGACAATATTTACCGTGGTTAGAAACGACGATACCGTCAATTCCATGGTCAATGGCTTCCTCGGCATCCTACAAAGAATTCATTCATCTCCGCCGTGAATGAACGTGAGAGCGATTGACTCTCCCACCTCTTGTGCGAGAATACCCTTCAACACGATCGGACCATCCCAGTTGTCCCGGATAAACTGGATCTCATCCCAGGTTCTGAAGATGCCTGAGCCAAGCTCTCGCCCCCACTTGGGTCCCAACAACATGGCTTGTTGTGCAGCTGGATCTCCCTCGGCGGCCCTTCTTCTGATGTCTTCCTGCACATACGGGAATGGTAGATGATCGTGACGTGCTTCCAACCCAAAACGAGCCATGAACGTCGGATCTGAAGTGCCTTGCTGTATGGAACAACCGTGTGCAACCGGGCTATACGCATTACCGTGGTCGTGTGGGCGCCATCCAAGGAGCATTGCGTCCACTGTGATCACCAACGCTGTGTATCCGCTCGCTTTGGCGCGCTTGAGAAGGGACTGCGTAAGCTCGACCGAGTGCGTCCTGTATCCGGCGTAGAGTCAGCTTCTGTCATGATAGAGAGCGACGTCCGATCGATCGAACTTACCAATACAGCTGGAACCAGCGATGTCCGTTCGGACCCTGGGCATCCGCGATCTCTTCCATGGACCGAGATGCGGCGGTACTGATAATCAGAGGTACACCGACCTTGCTTGCTGCACGAGCAGTCCCGAGCTCGGCATCGCTGTGCATCAGATGGTGACTACTGACTGGACCGACGAAAACAGGCGTAGGGTGGGTAACACCAAAGATCGTGGTCTTATCGAGAATATGTTTATCAGTATCGTCCAGCCAATATTGCGAGTGTCGCACCTCGAGGTTACGTTCCCCTGCATCGATGAGCACACGGGGAATGAGCTTCCACCTATCGAATGCTCTCCTATTCTCGGCATACGTGCTACAAGTTCCCGCACTTTGCAGCACGTACAAGAAATTGGCTGGGAAGGAAACAGATCAAACGCCATGATCATTGACTTTGTTAAGGGACCACTGACATGGATTGTCCTTGAGTACTTCCCGAGCCTTATCTTCGATCTCCTGGATATCGACTGTACCCAAAACGGGTGGTTTCCCTGAGCCATAAATGCCATGGAGCCATGCTACCCATTTGCTGGGCGGTGGTGCGACCACGTTCACAGACATCCTCGACTACGAAGCCGCTTGAGTGGTATTGCTGGACGAAGTGGAAGTCAGGTTGAGCGCCAATTGCCAGAAGTCAAGTGCACTGATGCGCCTGTGTTCCAACGAGTTCGTGTATTAATGATGCCGTTTCGGCCAACGGCGAGTCCAACAAGACGAGAAGCGGCTGTGGGCCTAGCCTACAAACGCGGTGGGTCAATGAAAGTGCAGTGGAACCAGCGAATGGGTCACGATTCCAACATATTTAAAGCATCGATCGGCGGGCCGGTGGTATGTAAGAGAATGTTCTATGCAAGTCAGTCAACGAGGAGACGGGCCACATGATATCTCAAGGTGTGATATCGGACTTCCGAGTCCTCCCTTCATGAGAACGCCGCCCCCGGGGACCGTTGAGATCTGAGAATTGAGACAGCGCGGCAGTAATGGGCCGACGCCGGAATGCTAAACCGGGGGATCCGGGACAAACCCGTTTCCGGAACACAAAACCCGAGGTGGCGCACCTCAAAGTTAGAGCCTTCATTCAGGAGTATATCCACTGTCGAATCAAAAGTCTCGCTACAACATATATGTACACCACGAGAAGCGGAGTCCTTTACGACACTACAACACTCTCCAACCCACAAGAATACGAAAAAAAAAGTTGACAGAAAGCAGAAAAAAGCACAACAGCCTGTCGTTCTAGCAAGCCAGATACAACCGCATCATTTCTTTTTCCGCTTGTCACCAATGGTCATCCGAAGGATAGCTTCCCAGGTATAAAACAACGGCCAACCCAACCGCCTCCAGAGAGAGCTTCCTCGTCGAACGAAACTACTCTCGGGCTGCAACGCGATAATGACCCACGCCGCAAAGATGGTCAGACCGATCGCCCCTTCGATATAGTGATCGAGGGTCTCTCCACCAGAAGGATTGATCTCGACGATGTTCATGGCAAACACATTCTGTGCTCATCATGTGAGAAAACGAAGAGGATCTGCGGATGAAGCTACTTACAGACAAGAAATTGGCAGGAAGGAAAATCATGGTCAGATAAGCTATCTATATCTACTGTCATTTTTTTTCCAGCCAAGGGTAAAGGCGGGCACATACTTGTTTCATCGCGGCCGAGTCGCGAACTGTTGCAATTGTCAGTTTTTTCATGTACTTGCTGTCATCGATGTTGACGGTGGCGAATGCCTACAGAGGGATAATCGAAAGGGACAAACGATTCAAACGATTGAAATCGTACCAGATCTATGACGTTCTTCAATCGCATCACTTGCATCAACCTCTGACTTTCCAATCTCTCAATTTCCGAAATGAGATACTTGGTCTCTCTCATCATAATATGCTTTGATTCTGCTCGTTCTTCTTCAGACACAGAGGAATGCTGCATAGCAGGATTTTCAGTCTCTTGCACAAACTGAACGGATTGCCGAAAGTCTTCGAGTAGGGTTCGATGGTAAAGCAGGTGCGCTTGCAGAATGTGCAACGCTCGCGTTTCCCTGATGTTCTCGCTATCGAGAACCCTTTGTTCCTATGAAAAAATATGACACGCTATCACCGTCACCGAATACGGTACTTACCAGGTCATTGATATGAGCGAACAGAATCTCGAAAACTTCATCCCATGCATACATGGCATACCACAGAAAGCATAGAAATAAGCACGTAGGATCCTTCGAATTCTCGAAGATTTTCGACCAGTAGACACTCCGACCGGTTCGGTTGATAAGCGAGTGAAGTTGGTCTGCGGTCCTCCTGCGAAACTTCGGATGGCAGGATATAATGGTGCTAGATTCCACACCGCGGACCATATGGATGCTAACCAGGTCTTGAAGAATATACTTCTTACCTGGAAAAGGTACAGATATCATAGATGATATCCAACCTGAGTCAGTTGAGAATACATACAAGATTCTAGATAAAGTGGCGACTGGGTATCAATGACCTGGGTATCTGAAACGCAGATTAAGCTATATGGACAGAAATTTTCAAAGGATGCATACCCTCTTGCGATGATGCTGATGACCCTGGTTCCCTTGGTTGTAAGACTGAGCCTACAGCCGACCTATTGATCGCACGAATGAAAGGAAGAACGACAGTGATGTCTGTAGAATTTTCGAACCTCTAAACAGAACGAGAACGAGAACAGGGGAGTGCTCACGGTCACTTTGTTTGTGTTTTGGATTCTCCTGGTATCTTGAGGGTATCCAATTAGTCGAAGACGAGAAGAAAAAGGGCTCGATGGTATATCTGTATGATGTTTGACTTTTGCTTGCATGATTACATAGAAATCATCCACGTACTTCGTCCCCAGCATTTTCAAAACTTCTTTCGTCATATTCTTGACAAAGAGGACTCGCACGCGAACATCCTTGTCCCTCTGCGGCCACCATTATTTCGTTGATGTCCGCGAAGCAAGAAGCAAGCACTCACTGGAATATGAAGCAATTCCCAAAACGCATCCTGGCTTAGTTGATCATTGATCGTAGCCATTTTTGGGCCAGCGTTACCAAAACTTCCATCATTACACACGTCAACTTTGAGGATAGTGCTTTCGCCAACAGGGCACGCTGTCAACATATCACAGCGTTTCACTTGACTCTCTGTCCAGTTTGGGAATGAACTTTGTGGGTATCCCTGCCAGTATGGTACACTTGAACTTGTAGGTCGGCTTGAGGGGGAATTAACCGCGGGAACATCTTCGTCAAAGTCCATCCATGGCCATGGTCCGGACGGAGCTGCGTGTCGGTAGCTGTAATTCCAGACATCATGAAGTGGTCAGGTATTAGGAAAAATGAACCAGGTTGTGGTTCGGAGCTATCATCGTTCGAAGACTTACATTGGGGCAGGTGTTCTGTCCAGCAAACCGGATTGTTGTTGAGCACTGGCATCCTGTGTATCGTGTCCGGCTCTAGTTCCATTCGTTGAAGTGCCGGGTGCAAAGGTTTCCATGGGTATGGAGAGGTGTTCCGGCATGGCTCTGATTGTGTAGCTGGAAGAGTACAGGCGCTAAACGCATACCGCTCGGTAGATAATATCTCATTAATGGTGCCTTGGGGAGAGCGCCCGGGACAAATATTTACAAAGTTCTACCACATATGTAAGACTCAGTTCGAATTGACGAGATAGATATCAATGTGGCACTTCCACGAAGCAGTTAGTAACTACGAAAGCTTCTAAAGGTTCAACCTGACCCGCGGAATTTGATCATCCCTAGGAGCCTAAGGACCTGCGCGCCCGAGCTGGAATGATAGAGGTCGACTTGGATCGGATACTAGTTGAGAAGTCAATGGGAACGGTCACTTTGCTCGAACTAATTGCAGCAACTAATAAACTATCAGACACATGAACGTATTACAGGAGCCCCTTCGAGGCTTCGACCGACTGGCAAGCTGCTAAACGCAGTGTGTTAATGGCACAAGCGAGGATCCACGGAGGGGGCCCGCTCATGATCGATTACTCTCCGGATGAGTGCATATTGTCCAATATTGCGCTTCAGTGACACTGCATGCAAGCACTGACAAGTCGGCTGCCCTAGAAATATGTATCGCGACTTGAAGCTGTGGCTTGAAAACAGGGCTGGGTAATAGTACGGGTATTGGTACCTGTACAAGAATGCCTCTCGATCTAGAAGAGTAGGAACGACTATCTTCCTACCTAAGGGTCTGCCCATGGGAGACTATCTCGATCGGAATGCTCACAGGATTCGAGCTTCCAGATTTTCCTTGCCGAGGTTGCAGTGCTTGATTGACTGTAACTACGGTCCGATGTTCGAAACAAAGTAGTGAAACTCACATGTAGTACGAAGGGGATGCATTAATGATTATCAGTGATCAAGATGAAATATGCTAGCAGACAGGTTAGAAAAATAATGGTAACTGAAGACAGCATGAAACATGATATCTTTGCAGTGTATACAAAGCAGGCTGAGCAGAGCAGTATGTACTGGTAGAACTAGAACAAGTTACTCGGGACAATTATTGCAGTGAGGATGACAGGACCATCGGTATCTCTACGGGACACGATTAGAATCGATCGCAAATATCTCCGATATTTGACATGTTGCGCATTGTTGGCAGTTGCATGAGCTGATCCATATCTCTTGAAATTGTGAGTCCAGTCTCAAGTGGGCGCCGTGCTCATCCATTTTCGGTTCATGATGGGTGAGATATCGCCTCGGAGTGCCTCCGCTGTCACTTTGATGACAACAATTGCAACTCTCTGGGGTCTGACACACGGTTATGAACGTAATGCCACAGCTTCGTTTATGTGTAACTGCGCTGAAATTTTCGCAACAATCAAGGTTGCTGACCACAGTGCGCCGAAGCCTGTGTTGCGCTTACAATTGAAATGCACATCGGGAACGGAGGTACTGAAAACCCACAATAACTTTGCCTCGAGGTTCACTATCACACGACATGCGTGGGATACTTTTTGGTACAAAATAATAAATAATAAATAATAGTTCGAATGGAAGGTTCTAACAAGACGTTTTCCATCAGAAAAACCTCCAAACGCCACGGTTTCGTCATGGGTCTCTGACGGGCGGGTATAATACGCATTGGTGCATGGATCTGAAGCACTTTTTCTCTTTCCCATTTCCCGGACTCTTCCGCCTCTAACGCGCCTTTATACCCCAGTTTATGTGCCAGGGCGTCTACCTCGGGCCACGGATCTCGCTACTATGACCTCTGGACATGCCATCGCCACGTTGGTGCTGTTCATCGTTTCCATCTTCTTTGTGATATACCCAGTCTCGATACCCACTCCCCGCCCCTTACCTCGAATACCAATCAACCTCACAACCGCACCCATCCTCGCTATCGCGTTACTCTGGGCCGCCCAATGTCTCGATCCAGCAGTCATTCGCAACGGCATCGTGGGCACAGAAGGTGTCAAGCCTTACAACATCCTCATCCTATTCTTCTCCCTTGCCTACATGGCCATTACTCTCGACATCACCGGTATACTCCGAGCTGCAGCCTTTTGGGTCAGTAATCAGGGTGGTCACAATGGATGGAGGCTCTATCTTTATTTCTATGTCATGCTCACTCTTCTCTCCATTCTCCTGGGCAATGATCCCGTCATCCTCTCTGGAACCGCGTTTTTGGTCTATTATACACAAGTCGCAAAACTCGACCCATGGGCATGGGTCATGGCTGAGTTTGCTGCAGCCAACACCGCCAGCATGGTTCTCTTTGTAGGAAATCCTACCAATGTTTGTCTTTCCCTCGCAAGTTATTCCATGTTCACATATTCTAATTTACGACTTCATACAAGGTCGTTATCTGTGAAGGTTTCAATGTTAACAATGCCGCCTTTACAGCGTACACCATCCTTCCCTTCCTTGGTTGTAATATCTTCTGCTTTGTTGCCCTAGCATTTCAATTCCGCAACCAAGTCCCACGAAAATTAACCCGCGTCGCTCGTCAGGACCCCCGAAAAGCCCTTCTGGATCCCATTGGGGCCTGCTTTGGTAGCTTCATGCTCGGCGCTACCCTTATTCTCTGTCTCGTCGTCAGCTTTTTCGGGATTGACGTCTGGATGATTAGTTTGCCTTTCGCCGTTGGTAAACTCCTATTTGATCTTGGCCGCGACTATTATCGCTACTGGCGCGGTATGGAGCCTTTCGGTCATGGAGTGCCACAGGATCAGGCTGAGGAGCTTAGTGAAGGATCTCCGGTTGAGGAACAGCAAGTCATGGGTGACAGCTCCTCACGTCGCCCCTCACACAGCGATCTAGAACAATCACAGTCTCTTCCAACCGACGAAACCGCTGTCGGGTCAGGATCCCAAATGCACAATGTAGATTCCAAAACGGTGCCACAAGCTCATGAAGAGAACGTCAAATTACCATACGTTTTTAGGTGGTATCGGACATATCTGGATGATCTGCACCAGCAACTAGAGAAACGATTCCCAACTTTCATGACCGCGCTACCTCGGTTACCCTTTGCCCTCATACCATTCGCTTTTTCTCAGTTTATCCTTATCGAGGCACTCAATCACCAGGGGTGGGTACAAGTATTCGCTGGCTGGCTCGTTCGAGCATCGGGAAGCCAAGTACAGCCTACCATCTGGTTGATCGGAGTCCTCGGAGTCATCCTGTGCAACCTCTCGGGTACCAACATTGGTGCCACTATCCTTCTTACCAAAGTTGTCCGTGCAGCCGCTTTTCCATACGAAACCGATCGTGCCGCTGCCATCGCCCTTGCTGTGGCGTCGAACGTTGGAGCTGTCAGCTTCACGTTTGCAGCCTCGCTCGCGGGCCTGCTCTGGAGAACCATTTTGGGGCAAAAAGGCATCCACGTGAAGCAGAAGGATTTCGCCTTTTGGAATCTTTTGCCGATCTTGGTCATGACAACTGTAGGGCTTGGAATCGTGTCCGCAGAGATGGCTGTCCTGTTTCACAAATGAACGTATGCCTGCTACCCGCTTACCCCCCCCCCCCCCCACCTACCCTTGGCGAGTATCCCTTGTAATCTGCCCCAGCTTTCCGTATATGCATTACTCGGAACATTTGCTTTACCACAACTAGATATGTATCGATACAATTTTTTAATTTCGTTATCAAATGTCTCCTTGAACCATTATAATACAACATGTATATGAGACACGCTACATAGATTTAGTTCAAGGAACCCACGAGGCTCAAACGATACCATTTCATACGAAGTCTGTGGTCTCAACTAATTGTAATAGTGTCAGTGGTTGATCTTTCGTCGTACACCGTGACGGGGACCGGTGATAAAGGGTCTGCGTCTGAGCGGCCCGTAGGGCTATGCACTGTCATGAAAGCCTCAGGGTGAAGACACTGCAAGGTACCCATGATCAAAATTTCGAACGGTGGGCCTCGGGTGTGGCGGCCGACAGAAACATGTGTTGATAATGTGAGAGTCCCACCCACCACCTACGTCTCATGATCAATGACATGCCACTTTTTTCTTTTTTTGCCGATCGATTCGGAGCGGGCGCACATCCCCGGGTCGATTCGGATCCCATAGAAAATAGAGGGTGGTAGGTTCCGCTCCGCACACGTTGTCTTGGAGACATAATTAATTATTGAGCCACTGCACGGCGTATGCTGTATGCATGATGAAGGCGGACTCCTGACGGATCTCCGTTGGACACAAGTAACAAAAAAGGTCCTACGGTAGGGGTTAGTTATGATTCCGTCGAAAACGAAACTTGTCACAATAAATAAACCTTGACATACCTCACAGAAACGCGTTAACCTTACCGACGTCAAGGAACCCACAATCCACAGCCATGCAGCCGACAAGTAGACGCGGCGCAGCGATCGGTCTACTTATTGTTGACCATTACAGCGTGGAAGAGGTAATTAGGGTCGTCGTGCGACTCCCCAGTGCCATTGGCAAGTGGGTCCCGTTGACTATGCTGTGGTATCGATCGACCAACCAGTCGCAGAATTGGTATTTGTCATCTGATCGATCAATGGCGTGGTTGAAACGTTGACAGCCTAATGCAGGATTCCCAGAAATGTGTGTATTCGCCAAAGACACCACTGGAATCCCCAAGGACGCGAGTAAAAGTGTTGTCGAAAAATCCTATATGCAGATCCGGGCCGGGCCGATGAGAAGGCTTCGAAACGGGCAGTGTGTGACCGGTGATCCAAGGCATCATGGATATTCAGCACCCCAAACTAATATTAATGGAGAAGAGGTTGTGGACGAGGCGGTGTATGATCGATTGATCTTTCTGTCACAACATGAATCGAGGAAACTTGCACTGACTTACCACTGGCAGTATGGAAAGCACAACCGTGCTACGCCGGAGTGCGATCAGTTTTTTTGGTTTGGTACTTGCATGATGAAATAGGTTCAAGAAGATAGGTTCGTAATGCCATCAACATGATTCACCCTCTCTCCAACTCATCGTGTTCGAAGGCCTTCAGTCCAAAACCTGGACAATGACATTTCGCCGATTTCAAATGTGTCGTTTCTTGAACATCAAGTTAACCCCATCGATAGTGAGTTCCGCGAGTCATGGAATATCAATTCATTATCGACGTTGCGCATGCTGCGCCAACACACATTACTCAAAACGCTACCATTACTTACTATGTAGCGTTACTCACTCGCTTGGATCCCTTGACTTTGGTCAGATGTGACTCAACTCAATCTACTCGCGCGATTTGGTATCCCACTCACTCATACGTATCAAATCCTGATCGTACTTTGTTTCCCTTTCTATCATAGACCTCTGGATTTTCGTTTTCAGTAGAGTCACAGATCGCGCGGAGAATGGGCACCTGATTCCCGCTGGTCACTGGCTGACATGATTCTCGACGAGAAGTGTAAGTGGAAAAGCAAGTGTAATAGCTCACTGGGGAAATGTGCTGGTCGTTGTCACCCAAACCTCCATTGCCTTTATACCACTAGGCCGAGGGCACGGGAAACTTGGCGAACGTTGGGCGGAGTCTGTACTTACCACCCGTGTGAATTCCGCCCATGCACGATGGAGTTTCACACACACACATTTCACTGCGGGAACTTCGTCAATACTTATCGGACAGTTGTCCAAAGTCTCACCTCGAGACTCATGGGCATATCCAACTGATTGCGTTGAAAGCCTACCATGGCCGATGGCGGGAAACACCGAAACACACGGACGAAAATACTTGGATGAATCATGACGCCCGGCGGCTACAATGCACGGGTACAGGAGGGAACTCTGCTTTTCTGGGACTTGATATACATAGATACTGAAACAAGGATAAGTACATAGTTATTGTTACTGTTAAATAGTGAAGTACAACCAAGATTGACGTGCTGAAGTTATTCACAATTGCAATGTACCACTGGCGATGCTTATTCACAATGAACGCAAACTCTCCTCGATGTTCAAGCATGCTTCTAAAAGTCGACGATAAGACGGGGGACGTAATAATGAAATCGGACAACCTACCGCCGGGATCTTGTCTGTTGACTGGAGGAGTGACGGTGAGATGGGACGCAGCTTTCATGAATTTACCGATGGCCGTGTACGAATCCCCAATGCCAGAGTGTGCATCGTAGAAACGAATGGTCTCATCGAGACCCATCTCATCAATCATGAACGAAGCGTGATGTTCGATATCGCCCTGGGCTGAAGCGAGAGAGGATATAGCTGTCTTCTTCCTCTCCAAGGCATCCTTCATCATAGCGAATCGCTCATGAGGGGAAGGGATTGAATCACTGGGTAGAATCTGTTGGTAGGAGGGGAAAATCCAATGTTTACTGTGGATCCCAGTGCAAAACTTGAAGACTTACCAATCTAGTCTTAGCTGTATCTAAGAGCGCTGTTTCGGCTGCTGCACTTGAGTAGCCGCCATCACGTTCGGAAGGACGAGGTGGTGAATGAAAGGATGGGAAATGAGAAGAGCTGATGTTCTCGAGGTCAAGTGCGAAGGACATAGTTTAGTAGTGGAACAGCCGGAGGGAGGAAACGTAATAGTGAGTATTTGATTGACTTCAAAGGTTCCGCCATTAACTCCATTTCCATCCCCGACTCCTGTGGAGGCCGATCCCTCCACAGTGGAGGGATCGGCCGCCCACACAATAAAAAAACGTTAAAACAGCGGATGCTTTGAGT
>JBBPOK010000552.1:0-20211 GCA_038091415.1 Leccinum variicolor
CATCCAAGCCTCTGAGACCAAGTCGCTTTCCGAAGCGGACAAGATCCTCAGCGACTTTGCTGCCCAACGACATGCACGCGCACTCGAGGTGATCGGTCTCACCAAGCAGATGTTGACGATCATGGGTATGAAGGGTGATTCGTGGGCGTACTGGTGGTTGCCGATCAGCGCGGCGACGCTCCGGAATTGGGTGTTGTGGGTGGCGGGTGGTTTGCCATTCATGCAACGGAAGATGGGTTGGGAGTTGAGTGGGTTGGGTCGGAGGTGAAGTTTTTTCGACGCTGGCGTTGTCTGTTTCGGTTTCCCCGCCTATTTATGACCGTGATAACCCCCACTCGTACACCTTTATATCATCATAACTTTTGGTTGTGAGGGAGTAGTTGCGGTGCCGTCTACTCCGTGGGAATTTCGATAACATTGCTTGCTCAAGCGGGTCGGAGCATCTAATCTTAGCGTATCATGCAGAACGATAACGAATTTGTGGTAGGCAACTCAACCCGACGCATTATTTTGCAGACTCACGAGCTTGGATAGTTCAAGAGAAGGCGAAAGAGGCCGCGAATCGACACTCAGGATGCAAACGTCGCCGGATCCCGTCCTGAGTCAGGACTGATTCCGGAGATTGCTACACTTCCGCAACCTGTGACGTCTTCTCCTGCATTTACAGACAACCCCGAACCTCCAAGTCCGGTGTCGCCCCCTGAGAACGTTGTCACGGTCGAGAAGTTTCTTGCTGGCTCAGTCCAAACGCCGAGAGCCAAGCGGATGGCTCCCAGTTCTGTCTCCCTGAAGCCGCCCTGCACATATAGACATAGTCGTCGTCGTCCAGCGGAGAGGCGATCAACACCCGTTGGGAAAGTCACCAAGGCATCTAAGCAAGCGAAGGAACCTTCCCGGATTGCGAAGACCTTGTTCCGAGCCGCTGTTCTAACAGGTGGCGATCCCCTCGATACCCTGGTGGAGGATGCAGGAGGCTCTGTTGCTCGGCGTCCTTTGAAATTCGTTCCTTTCAACAAATTCGCAGGTCCCTTTGCACGGGATCAGAGCGTCGACTCTGACGCAGTTGAACCTGGTTGTGGAGAAGACGAAGTACAGCATACTAGTACACGACGCCTCGGTGATCCTTCGGGTGTCAAAGCGCATAAGAGTCATCACTCTTCGAGTACTCGCCCACGAATACCGTTGTCCTGGATCCCGCTCCGAGAAGCAGAGGCAGCGTACTCTGCAATGTTTCCGTAAGTGACTTCGGTGTATCATCGCCTTCGTTTTGTCGGCTGTGCCAGCCTTAGCATGCGTTGTTGAGGCAACTGGTGGTTTCCAGAAGGGCAAATATCCATGCTTGCTTACTTTATATGCTCTTGGCAGACGTACCCGTTGATGCGGTCCCGTCTTTTGAACGTTGTCGCGCGCAGATCGCGCAGGCTCAGGTAATTAGGCCTTTAGGTGTTCGGGGGGTGGCCAGAATTTTTATGACGATGCGTCTTCACAACGCTTGCTCGGTGCTCTTGTTGTACAGTATGTACTCTTTTTGTATTTTTTGTCTTCGAGGCGCGTGACGGCGTCCATCACTTTATGTAGCTTATGTAATGCACTTCGAGCGTTGTAACGTTTGTGCGGATCTTTCAATTTGGACTACCACTTCAAGCTATGCAAGCCTACCTTGCGGAGAAATACATGTCAGGGCCCAAGGCCGAGGCCATATTATCCCGAGCCGCTCCCAAGAAGAAGAAACGCAAGACAGCAAACGGTGCTACCAGTGGTCCATCCGGATTTCTGGATGAGGATGCAGGCTTTGGCGACGAGGCCGCAAGGCAGCAACAAGAAGATGACGAATTGGAAACGACGGAAGCTGCGGTTGCGAGCGACCGAAGTTTCAAGAAACGGAAAGCGGACGGGCCTTCGGGGTGGATTACGCTGCAGGACGGCTTGAAGAGGGAAGAGAGTCCACCCGTGCCGGCCGACGAGCAACCGACCGTCGTGGACGACGCACGGCCTTTCAAGGGTGGGTTGATGCGTCCCGACGAACTGCGAAAGGTAAAAGTTCGTTTGACACGGGTACGAGATAGCATTTGAACTTCAGACTCGTAGCATTCAAAGTCCCACGTCAAACAAGAGGATATGGCGCGAGAGCAGATGGAAGCAGCACAAGAGACTGTATACCGTGACGCGTCCGGTCGCAAGATCGACATGAAACTGGCCCGAGCCGAAGCTGCTCGTAAGAAACGAGAAAAGGAGGAAAGCGAAGCGCAGAAGATGGAGTGGGGCAAGGGACTCGTACAACGAGAAGAACAAGAGAAACGCAGGGTTCAGTTGGAGAAGAACAAATCCTTGCCATTCTCTCGCGAAGCAAATGACAAGGAGCTCAATGAGGAACTCAAGGCACGAGAAATGTGGAATGATCCTGCCGCTGCTTTCCTGACGGTCAGCCCAACCGTATGATATGATGCCGTTGGTTCTCTAATTCTTTCCCCCCACAGAAAAAAGCATCCAAGGTTGGCAAAAAGCCAGAGTATAGTGGTCCCCCACCGCCTCCTAATCGTTTTGGCATAAAACCGGGGTACAGATGGGATGGCGTAGGTGAAGTCAAGTCCTTGAAGCTTCAACGACCATACTGATATATCTTCTAGATCGTGGCAATGGTTTCGAGAAGAAGTGGTTTCAGCGTATTAACGAGAGACACCGGACAGCAACAGCGAGTTACGAGTGGAGCGTGGATGATATGTAATGTATTTTTTACTAATATATTTTACGGGGTGACTGTCGTAATGATATCTCATCGTGCACTAACGTCTGCGATTGCGACTGAGTGGAGGGTCCAGTTGGGCCTTTGGTATCACACACCTCAATATTCAATCAGCTGGTGTGGACATAATGTCGTAACGCATGGGATTACATGGCTCGCATAGGTCATCTAAAGATGATAATCTCCAATGAAATGAATAGATAAGTAAGTATCGCCAGTAGGTACAACCCAATTTCCCTCAATACAAGATGTGGGTATCGACTGCAACGGAAAGCGATAAACGCAAAGAAGCGTTCGCGATTTCTAGTATTCTGAAACATCAGTGACTTCCGTAACTTCTTCATTCGGCGAATAGTCCATTGACTTGAGGTATGATCCACTCTCAAAGTCATCACTAGATCTGATATCGCCATCCGAGATGACGGTGGGTTCAACACGACGAGGCTCAGACTGTCTGTGTGTCCGCGGTCGAGGTTCGACACGGACAGTACGCATGTTGGGATAGTTCAAGATTAGACGGTGATCGTCCATGACTGCGCGTATCTCCTCAAACTGGCAAACCCATCGATCGGTGCCACGAGAGACAATGAAAGCACAGAAGCCTACTCACCTTTGTCCCTTCCGGAAGAGGTATCGTGCGTGTATACTTCTTCTCTTCTCGCTCTCTGACGAGACGTCCATCTTCCTCCTTCTCCGAGATCTTGACCGTCTTCCACGTCACAACCAAGTTATTCCAACGGAAACTAACGTGGGCTTGATCTTTCTTTATCCCGGGCAGGTCAAATGTCGCGGTGATCTGTGCGGGGATAAGAAGGTGATGATCACGGGGATGTGACGGAGCATACGTACCGTACGACCTGAACGAGACTCGCGGAATGAAACGCAATCCCTTCAACACGTTGAAAAGGATGAGGATAGAGTGTAGATGAAACAATGCGGTGGCGTACGTGGATTTCTTCCGTTTGACTTTGGGAGGTGTCACCTTCCGTGGCGTGGCAACATGTTGCTCCGGGGTAGAACGTGATAGTAGACCACTCGATCCGGCCTGGGTCTGGGGTGCCTCCAGAGATTTGACCTTGAGAGGAAGCTTTGCCTCTGCAGCATGCTTCCTCTCCCTCAAGGTATTCCATAGTTGATGGAGTGAGGTGTATTCCTGCTCTCGCGGAGCTTGTACTTTCGAGGTCTGTGGGCGCTCGGTGCTGCGCTCGACACCTCGTCTCCCTGAAGAAGGTAAAGGAGACTTGGATGGAAGACGAGGGCGACGGGGAGGAAGAGAGGGGCGCTCTTCTACCAATTCATAATCGTCGTATCCATCCCAACAAGTGAAAGTGCCGATAGCTGTGGAAGACATGGATAGACCCTTGGATAGAGTTAGTGTAAGGCCCGCCGCCCAAGCCGCCTTGCGGGGTTGAAGTCGAAGAGAGGGAAACTGGACAAAAAGGCAGAGAACGGAATTAGCACACTGACCGTTGGGTGATTATCAGGACACGGGGAGTGGGGGAGGGGGCCTGAATGTAGCCGGCAGAAAACACGAGGCTGCCAAAAGGAGTGGCGATCAAAAATGCCCGTCACTTTATCAGAGAATTGCCAGGTCATGCAGCTTCCGATCTCATCTGGAATTCGGCTGTCCAGCGCCTGCAGCAACGCTCAGCGCAAGTTGCAGGCACAGCACTATGACTCGGATAAGTTGCTCAGTCCAAAGAGTAGGTCCGCTCCGACGCATGCGATGCAGAGGCAATCCAAGAGAAACCCTGACCACCGCGTGCACACGGGTGAGATCAATGTAGGAAACGCGCACAACGTTTTAAATCCACACCGTGAGATATGTTGAAACCGGATGGCGCGATTACGCCATTCATGGGAAACGAGGTCGCCTCGTGGATGCCATGCAAAGAATGGATCAACCATCGTCTTTCCCTGTTTGTTTGTTTGTCCCTCCTTTCAACTTTTACCACCACCAAGGTCCAAGGTAAGATTCATACTTCCATCCACACCCACATGATGGGCTTTCAGCCACAGTCATAAAGCATGTTAGACTACCTAGGCTCCCAGGTGCTGCGGAAAATTTTGACCGTCTGATCTTTATTTTCTCTTCGGTCTCCATTCAATGAACTTGTTCTGATCAAATCCAATGCACAGGTTGGACTAGGGCCTAGGCACATGGCTAAATGATAATGCATCATTCATGAGATAATCAACCTATCTTAGTAGTAATCGAGGCGAAGTGACCTCGACTGTGCTATGTAGTCTCCCCCGCGACCACCATGTCCACGTAACTCGAGTTTGGGCTCATGTTTTCATTTATCGCATAGGACCAACTGCTCACAATGAACGGAAACGTGTTTCATGATTATCTGACAGTATCCTTTGAATCCGCATCACTTCTAACAATAACCAACGTGAGTCACCGGTCGTCAACCAGCCTAGTTTAACCCGAATTTTCATCAACTCATCGCCTCGAGGTTTCCTCTGAACCAAAACGGATGGGGTTTCATGTGCGAGATTCTCCAGGGATTTGAACCTGGTCCACGCCCGTCTCCCGTATTAATTCAAAATTGTAATAGCTCTGGGAGAAGTAACCTTATTCTATAGATTGAAAGCTCACTTACTCCATGCTGAGCGAGTGTATCTCCTCGTGCACGATCACTTCGGAAGGTGACCAACGCATTCGCAGAAGCAGTCGCTTTGCTCGGCGTAACGATATTCCAAGTCGGGCAAGGTTGCGGAAGGTTGACCAGAATACACCTGTTACGCAGCTTTACCTAACGGACGGTGGTGGAGATAGATGGACGCACGTCAGGACGTGTTGTGTCGCTGTGAATCGTTCGAAATACTTTGCCCAAGACTCAGCCGCTTCGTTGGCTGGTCTGCCTTGACTCGGTGTCATTCATGTATCCAGCGTCTATGTAGAACTATGCTTCTTACCCCGAGGTTCCTCGCTCGTGATGAGCGAATTGTCGACCGTAACTTCCGCAGAGGCAAAAACTTCGCTCCCAAGACGCTCGAAATCTCTGCAATCGGAATAGGATGCCTATTTTCAGAATGCACGCTCGTTACGGGTATGTTTTGAAAAGGAGCAGGACCCTATGCTTACCAGCCGCGTGATAGTGTCGTGTATGTTGATGCGATCGAGGAGGTATTGAGACAGACTGTATGCAACGCGAGGCTCATCCAAGGTCGGGTCCATTTAGCAAACCACGGCGAGAGCTAGGATGCGAAAGAAAGGGCAGAAGGCGCAAGGTCATACCTTCGAGGGGGACGGGCTCAGCCGGGAGCATCGTCTCGCTTATGGTGACCAGAAGCCGAAATTTATGCGCATGCGTGATCGTGGAGAGGCGTGTAATGAAGCGTAATAGTCTCCCGTAGGAATGACCCAAGTTGTGTCACCTCACGTTGACAGCACTGTGTTCTGCTCACTCGAATACGTCACGTATATACTTTGATAGAAACCCAGGAAGTAGTCCGTGTTGCGGGGAGAGAAGCTTCTCATGATTGAATCAGAATGGGGACACGTGGAGTAGCCAGGCCCTGTTATAACTTGATTCGGTAACTTCAGGCATGATTCAAGGGGTAGACTCGCCAGTCTAAGACTGATATCGATACTCCAATGCATTGACATGCGAGCATCTAAATCGATTTCAATTATCTGATTCATAAAAAGATTTACTTCAAACCTCAGGGATCGCGAAGAAAATCGATTCAAGTACATGATACTGTAGATAAGAACCTGGATCGGAACTTGCCGGACCTTGATTGGTGTCACGGTGCACAAGTACTGCACACAGCATTTCAACTTGCTACAAACGCTGCCGCAGTGCCTGTACCATGCAGTGGCCTGGATATTCTGGCAACACGCCGAATTACTCTGGAAGAATCGAGTAAGTTCCTGACTCCTGGCCTCCCAAATGCGTCGTCGCCTATGTTTATCAATCTATGAGATCCACCTCGGGTCCAGCTACACAATACCCTTCACCCTATTATTCTGCTGGGGGATATGGACCTCCGCCCGGACCACCCCCAAGGGGAACCGCGTGGCAACCCTCACCACCCGGTTACGCAGGATATCCGGCACCCCCAGGTCCTCCGACAGGGCAACAGTCATATGGCTACCAGCAAGGCCCAGGTGGTCAGATGCAACCCGCCTACTTTCAGTACTCGCAATGCAATGGGAGGAAGAAAGCATTGCTCGTATGATTTCACCTCGAATCCGCCTGACGTTCTCCAATGTTCAAGTGTGTTTATAGATCGGTGTAAACTATATCGGCCAGCCTGAGGCCCTTCAGGGTTGTATAGAAGACGTCCGCAACATGAGGAGGTTCCTTTCGGGTAAGCATATTTCATCGACTGCTTCATGCGTGATCTCATGTCATCGTGAAAGGACGCGGCTACAAGGAGGAGGACATGGTGATACTCACAGACGATTCCCCGCATTTCCGTCAACAACCAACTCGACAGAACATGGTTCGTTGCATCACTAGAACCAATCCTCGGTGAACTTATGGTTTGTCAGCTCGACGCAATGCACTGGCTTGTGAAGGATGCTCGACCCAACGACTCTCTTTTCTTCCATTGTATGTGCTGTATTATCACGGCAACACATCCCCTGTTTATCTGAATAGACTCGGGGCATGGAGGACAGACCAAGGATCTGGATGGCGATGAAGACGATGGATACGATGAAGGCAAGTCAAGTCAGATTAACCTGGAATTTTAATATATAGCGATTATTCTCAGTCATTTATCCTGTGGACTTCAAGGCAACATCCCATATCGTGGACGATGTTTGTCATCGATATTACATCTCGTGTGTTTGCATCTGAAATCTTATCGCAGGACATGCACAGCATTATGGTTAGTCGCCTTCCCGCTGGCTGTCGCCTAACAGCCATTTTCGATGTAAGCCACCATGATGCATACCAGTATTGTCTTAGTGACTCTGTAACAGGCATGTCATTCTGGCTCGGCCCTAGGTACGAATTCTGCACAATGTACAAAGTGACTGTGCTAAAGTGTTTATTCTTAGACCTCCCGTACACTGTACGTGTCCACCCTTTAAGTTGTAGGCCCATATCCCAATCTTGATCGTACAGTATTCCACGGAGGGCAAGCTCAAGGAACCCAACGTGGCGGTCGGGGCAGCGAAGGGATTATTTTCCGCTTTCGTTTCTTACGAAAAGCGTGACATGGGCGGCATGATGAATGGCGTCACAGATCTTTTCCGCGCCGCCTCTGGGAGCGCACAGAAAGCTAACGAATACACAAAGGCGACAAGATCAAGTGTCGCCGACGTGGTAAGATGATCTCACCTCCATGCCGCAGTTCGTGTTCTCACTAGCTCATATCATTAGATTTCCTGGAGTGGTTGCAAAGATACCCAGACGAGCGCCGACGCTCAGATCGGAGGTCGCAGTGCAGGCGCCATGTCCGACGTATGTGCTTCAGACTTTGTTTTCACACATTTCCGCTAAAGTACCTTCTCCATCGTGACACCAGGCGTTTCTGACGGTTCTTTGTAAGTTTGCCACTCTGCCTTGATCAATTCCCAATCATTGACATGAATTCTACAGCCCGAAACCCTAACCCGACCTATCAACAACTTCTCGTTGACATGAGGTATGAGCTGGATCTCTATGTTGTTTGTAGCATATTTGAACCTGCTTTCTGTACTCAGAAGGTTTCTCAGTCAGAAGTATAGCCAAAAACCACAGGTGCGTACCCGACAGCTCCAACATGGCTCATGTTAATATGATCTCATTAGTTTTCGAGCTCCCACCCAATTGTAAGTCACCAATTTATGTTTATGCCCCCAAAAAGCAGAATTCACGCATTCTCTTGGATCTTAGGATACCAACTTGCAGTTTATCATTTGATTGTAAAGTCCCATATCACTCTGCTCGAGTGCCCAGCAGCTGTACAACTCGATTGAATGTTCCACTATATGTCAATGTATGATCTAACTACTGCGAATCCCAAAGAGACATTTTATTCGTATTGGGGTGGGCCAGGATATGAATACAGGCACTGATATACGGGCAATTGACAGTGCTGCTCGAAATCTTCCTTCTTTAACTTCGCTAAACCACACAGTCATGATGATTGTTAGATGCACAGTGCCCACGAGCATGGCCGCACTTGATAATTGTGGTCTCCGGAGTGCGTGCTTCTGGTATCCAAGTTTCACTTGATCTCTCATTCTTGTAGATCACCTTAGTTCGCAGTGAGATCTCATTAATATTGCCACATGTTGATCATCTCTGTGACACAAGTCCTATCCATTTGACCGCAGATTCCTCAAGCTCATTAACCACCCCGAAAACCATACCTTCCAGTTTGGTGTTGCGCACCAAGATATCAAACCAGAGAACGTACTCATTCACGCCCGTGGTGGATCATCCAAAATCCCCGCTTTCAGTCAAATCCCGAAGGTGACGCAACGCCGGGTCGGATTACGACCATGATGTCTCCAAGATTCGAGTGTGTGCACGCAAGGATGCCAGATGCTAGCACCTAACGATGTCTCAGTCCACAAACTACATTTTACAGCGCACCCTATATTGCATGGCGAACAATGACAATGACAAATGTCGACTCCGTTAGTTGCTCTGTTGCGCTGCCAATTCCTTCATTTTGGCACAAGCGTCCTTCAGGGCGTTTGCGATCACGTCAAAGTCCGATATCTATGATGTATGATGAACGACGACGAGGTGGGGATAGATGCTCAGTACAAACTTCGTTCCAAATCTGGGCGCTGCATCTAGCCCACCACTTTCCATTGTGTTTAAATGTCGGGACATACGTCCCCCAGTCGAGCAGCAAAACGTTGAGAAAGAGTTGGCGGACCTCGTCGCTTGACTCGATTTCGCCAGGGATGGGCAATTCCACGTTGACCTATATCAAGTACACTAGATGAGCGATGAGCAGTAGATGTCTAGTGACCACCAACCATGTTCAATGTAAACTCGCCATCTGGATCCAGAACGCTGGTACCGAGATGTTCTGCTAGGCGTTTACCTCCTGCGATCGCAAGCGCGTGGGTATAACCGTTGATCTTGTGTTCCCCACCCAACCATTCTCTAAAGTCGAGTGCTGCGCGAACGTCAGGAACAAGTTCCTGGAAAACGTGCTAACCAACCTGCGTTTATACTCAGCAGTGGGACGTAGTCAATCGTTCCGTTATCTGAAACCAGATGACTACCAAAGGAGTGATTGAAACACTGATCACACGCACATTCGAACATCTTGACAAATCCCTGTGGGCCTTTGTAATCATCGTCGTGCGGAGAACTATAGGTGACCGGCGTAGGAATCGGGGACTTGATGAGATGTTGGTTCCTTATTTCCTCCGAATCAGCGATTAGAAAGTATAACCTAGAAACAGATCAAACCTTTTAGGGACATAAAGAATGGCACTGCCCCTCTTCGAAAAGAACCATTTGTGGCCATTCTGTTGGGAAGGTTCTGTCACGATACCAAGAGGAGCAGCGGAGAACATACAGAAACCCAAAAGTCAGGTTGTACTTCAGATAGGTTGATATCCAGCTCTTGGCCGATCGAATGGGCACCGTCCACGACACTGATGACGCCCGCCTCTCTGCAAATAGCCACCATCTCTTTCCA
The DNA here is from genome assembly GCA_038091415.1 of Leccinum variicolor. Lineage (NCBI taxonomy): Eukaryota > Fungi > Basidiomycota > Agaricomycetes > Boletales > Boletaceae > Leccinum > Leccinum variicolor. The sequence goes on from JBBPOK010000552.1 coordinate 10,361, forward strand.
CGGAAGCAAAACGCCCGGATGGGCAGCGATGCTATCGATGATTGCGATTATCTTTCTTTTCCCCGTTGCGTCACCCATTTTTGTTAGCTCCTTAATGCGCTCTTCGAAATCTTGAATGATTTTCGCACGAGTCGTTGGGAATTGAAGATTGAACGTCGACAATGTGGGGTAGGGCGGAATATCCGCGAGGTACTTGAGCGCCTGTGTCACGGAACCTTCTGTGGTCGTCGCTGGGCAGAAAAAAAGTCAGGTCATCGGAGGTGATAGCGCAGAGTCAACGGACACCTTCGAGCAAAATGTCTCCCTTGTTGTATACCAAATTGCGCAGGATGGTCGCAAGAGCGTGTGAGACATTGTTGACGAGGACACACTCATCAGTCTGTGCTCCTATGAGCTTGGAGATCCGTTCTCGAGTACGGTTCCAGTGATGAATGCAGGTAATTCTTATGAACTTGTCAGGATTGGACTCGATTTCGTCTGTCAGTGCATCGCAGAAGGCACGGACAGGAAGTGGCAGCGAGCCACAGGAACCTAAGAAGAGCTTCACAATGAATTCTATAGGAGAGCTGGGGACGTACCGTTGTTGAGGTTCATGTAGTTGGGATCGAAGCCGAAGAGCGCAAGCGCATCGTGGCCAAATGCTGGCGGGGGCTTCTTGTAAACCTCTGTGGAGGCATAGTGTTGGGGAGGTGACTTTGTGGCAGTCATGCGTACAAAACCGGGAGAACGCGGACCGTGTAGTGTAGCATGACGAGACGTTAGACTCGGATGATGTTGGCATGCACGCCACACGTTCTCATGTCCGATGGCATCCGCTTTCTTTATAGAACGTTGATGAACCTAAAGATACTCAAGCGAGTGATCGGCCACGATGGGTCCTACCTTCAGATCAGGTCCGCTGTCGTGCTCGTGAGTGTATAACAATACTCCCGGAATCTGATGGTCACATGGACGGATGACATTTAGGACTGTATACTATGCAAAAAGTCGATGTGCGCGATCAGTCTATTGTGGTGCAGCTTCAATACTCACTCCGAGCCGATGACCTGTAGGGTGAGTATTACTCGGGCATCATTCCTTACTCTCGCAGCAGATAAACGTTTAGGGATGATCTCGAGCGCGGGGAAACTAACCCAATCCATGGAACGCGAGGCCAGCGGTGTGAGGAGACGAGACGAACATGGTTTGGGTGTAGAGGAGCTCCGTGTGTGTGTTCGCGTTCGCATTGGATGATTGGATTGTAACTGAGGCGTAGATCATAGGTAATGCAAAAAATCCTATAAAGCTATGACCCTCGGTACGCTGTTACAGATTGAGAACAAGGTAGACCCACCTAATTATATTTTTGGCTGATTTCTATCCATTATATTGGCAGTAATTCAGCTGGTCACGCGGGGTCCAGTCACGCTTCGGCATTTTTCGGAAACTCAAACTTTAATCTCAGAGCGAATCATTGATCTGACACGTTCGCAAAATGCCGAGAGGAGATCGAATTCTGTTAATCTCTAGATCTCACCCAAATCTCACCCTTCCACACCTAAATACCTATGGTTGATCGCGTTATTGTAAAGGAATCCATAGTATATCATTCTGTTGAAGTCCAAAGAAAACGTAGTAGCTGTACAATGTTCTACTGTCACCCAACTAGCTTACTCTTAGATTGCTCTTAGAGATGTATTCGTATCAGCGTAACGTGCCAGAATAAGACACGCATAAATTATGTGCAGGCACTGAGACAGGTTAAGCGCACTCGACACTGACGACCCGAGCTATTCCGTCATCTCCATACTGGATGATAGAATCGTGTGGTGATGCATATTTTCCTATATGAGTCTGGGGGAAAAGCGAATTGGCGTCGAGAACGACGGCGGTCAAACGACGGCCATATGCCTGGCGGAAGGATGTGTCAAGCGGCTTGGGCGACAGAATCGAATTACTTACACAGCCCGTATCGAGACCAACTGACCATCGCTTGACATCGAGATCTCGGACTGCGGCGTGGCCGTACAACACCATCGATGGGAAGCAGGTGGTCGTCGGATGTTGTTCGGGTCGAATGTCGGAAGGCGAGCCGGCACAGCCCCCCATCACTTCGGACCATATGTCGGACCACGATGTGCCCTTCTTGCCATCGATGACTTTGCCATCTTTCGAGAGACTTCGCATGTTCATCAAGACCCAGGGATCCTGATTTTGCGGGACTTCGTTCAGCAATGCAAGCTCTTGGAGATTTCGAAGAACGAGAGTGTCTTCTTCCGGGTTAGCCGTCGTGGGAAAGTGAGAAAGCGGTTGGCTGGGGTCGTCAAGCGCACGCATCGGGTTTGCAGGAAGCAACCCGGCATGAACGAAGAACGTGTGGGCCGTCGGTGCGTGGATGACGAGGGGCAAAGAGGAAAGGTAGTCGAAATGCTCTTGGGACATCTCGCGGGCGAGCTTGCATTGTTTTCCTTGCAGTTTCCAACCGCTGGGCACGTACGCTTTCCATTCTTTGTGTGACTTCTTGAGCCAAGCGTCGACTTGGTTGTCCCCGTCGACGTCAGACCACAATTCCTCTAGCCACTCTCTGCCGCCGGGAAGGGTTTTGATCCAGTTCATCCAGGCTCTCCATTCGATGACTTTCTGGTCGTTGTTACCACGCACACCAAGAATGCGATTTGTCGACATGAAGTTTAGGACGGGTTCGGAAGAGACATTTTTACTCTTTGACACCAGGTCTCCCAGGTGTATCAGGGTATCTGACTGAGGGTCGTACGAAATCTTGTCGAGCAATGCGCTACGGAGGCGGGTGATGAGGGAGCGGTCGACGATCAGCGGACACAGCAAGACGAACCTCAGCGATTGATTCATGGCATGGATATCACCAACAGCGACGATACGCTTGCCGTCATCAGAGTCTGGGATGGTATCGATGAGCGAACGATTGTGGTGGGAAGTCGAAGTAGCGTGACGTACGGATGGGAAAATGGCTGTGGGGAAGAGTCTGAATAGATTTATAGTGAGAAAAGTCAGGAAAGACGACAGCTTGAGAAAAGAATGTCAGCTGAAGGCACGAGATACGAGAAGAAGGCCGACCTGGCTTCTTCCAAGGAGCACGGCGCCTAGTTTGGTCGAGGACGCTTGAGGTGAAAATAAAGAGAAGGAAGGCTGCGACGACGGAAACTGGGAGGGTAATTCGGAGGAAAGTATGGCAGTTGAGAGTGAAACGCTGTCCGCGTTGCCGACGCATGTGCATGAGGTCGGAGGTCGGGAATATGGGCGTTTCGGACATCGATGTAGTACTTAACAACACCGTGACAAGAGCGCTAGTTTACGCGAGTAATGGACCCTTCCATGTCACGTCGTCTGTCCACTTCAGTGTAGTACCAATTGTCCTTAGATCCAAAGCCTATCCATTTCCATGCACTCTCCTGGACAAATTCCTCCAACATCCATAACTTCGGTTGCAGCTGAGATAACGGCCGACACCACACATACGTGTTCACTTCGAGCGCACTCGTGAGCTCGTCCCGTGGAGGTACCGGGGGAGGGTCACTTGTCACTATTCCCTTTGCCTCTACGTCGTCGAGATTCGTCAGGGGGGCCAAAGGGTGTACGAGAACCAGTTCTCGGGTATATTCCTATCGCGACGTTTTATTTAGCTCCTCGACTCGACAGGTTAGCACTCACGTTCCCCTCAAATATGTCTAGCGCTCTCATATCTTTGTCAGAAAGTCCTACCACCACAGATCCCCTGACACATCTTTCCTCGGGCTCGAGATCATCCTTGAACATCTCCCGGCTGCGAGAGTAAGGAACCATTCCCGGGTAATCCTCACCCTACAAGTCAGCAGAAGTGAGTAATGAAGCTGCATCACGATAGACTGATCGCTCACATCGACTTTGTGCCTGGTATAGTCCTAAATGACGTCCGTCTATGTGACCATCAGATTCCGGGAGTAGTATGGCATGCACTCACGAACAAGATAGCGGGTCTGATCTGAAGGTAGGACCCATCGTGACCGATCACTCGCTTGAGTATCTTTGGGTGCATCAACGTTCCATAGAAGAAGGCGGATGCCATCGATGGGGTATGGATAAGAGAGAGAAAGTGAATTGGCCGGTGGGAGTCAGATAAGATAACAACTTTAGTTAGGGTCGCATCATAAGTAGTGACATAAACATACGTTCAATTTACTGCGTTACGCATGACTGCCACAAAGTCACCTCCCTCTACAGAGGTTTACAAGAAGCCCCCGCCAGCATTTGGCCACGATGCGCTTGCGCTTTTTGGCTTCGATCCCAACTACCTCAGCCTCAACCACGGTATTACGTCCGAGTTATTATAATTATAGAGCTCATTGTGACACGCTTCTTAGGCTCCTACGGCTCGCTGCCACTCCCCGTCCGTGCCTTCTGCGATGCACTGACCGACGAAGTCGAGTCCAATCCTGACAAGTTCATAAAAATCAACTACATCCATCACTGGAACCGTGCTCGGGAACGGGTCTCAAAGCTCATAGGTGCACAACCCGATGAGTGTGTCCTCGTCAACAATGTCTCACACGGTCTTGCAACCATCCTGCGCAATTTCGCGTACAACAAGGGGGACATCTTGCTTGGAGGTCGTCCTTTGACTCTATAGCATCACCTCCGATGAATCTGACTTTTTTCTACCCAGCGACGACCACATACGATTCCGTGTCACAGACGCTCAAGTACCTCGCGGATATTCCGCCCTACCCCACATTGTCGACATTCAATCTTCAATTCCCAACGACTCGTGCGAAAATAATTCAGGATTTCGAAGAGCACATCAGGGAGCTAACAAAAATGGGTGACGCAACGGGGAACAGAAAGATCATCGCAGTAATCGATAGCATCGCTTCTATCCCAGGCGTTTTGCTTCCGTGGAAAGAGATGGTGGCAATTTGCAGAGAGGCGGGCGTCATCAGCGTCGTGGACGGTGCCCATTCGATCGGTCAAGAGCTGGATATCAACCTATCTGAAGCACAGCCTGACTTTTGGGTTTCTGTATGTTCTCCCCTGCTCCTCTTGGTGTCGTGACAGATCGTTCCCAAAAGAATGGCCACAAATGGCTCTTTTCGAAGAGGGGCAGTGCCATTCTTTATGTCCCCAAGAGGTTTGATCTGTTTCCTATACTTTCTGATCGCTGACTCGGAGGATATAAGGAACCAACATCTCATCAAGTCCCCGATTCCTACGCCGGAGACCTATAGCTCTCCACACGACGATAATTACAAAAGCCCTCAGGACTTCGTCAAGATGTTCGAATGTGCGTGTCAGCAGTGTTTCGACCACTCCGTTAGCAGTCAACTCGTTTTAGGGACCGGAACGATTGACTACGTCCCACCGTTGAGCATAAATGCAGGTCAACACAATGTCTTGATGTTCCACGAACCTTGTTCCTGACGCCCACGCAGCACTCGACTTTAGAGAATGGTTGGGTGGGGAACACAAGATCAACGGGTATACCCACGCCCTCGCAATTGCAGGAGGTAGACACCTAGCAGAACATCTCGGTACAAGCGTTCTGGATCCAGACGGCGAGTTTACATTGAACATGGTCGGTGATCACTAGACAACTACTGCTCATCCTCCGGTGCTCATCTAGTGTACTTGATATAGGTCAACGTGGAATTACCCATCCCTGGCGAAATCGAGTCAAGCGACGAGGTCCGCCAACTCTTACTCAATGTTTTGCTGCTCGACTGGGAGACGTTTGTCCCGTCATTCAAACACAATGGAAAGTGGTGGGCTAGATGCAGCGCCCAGATTTGGAACGAGGTTTGTACTGAGCAACTATCCCCACTTGGTCGTCGTTCATCATATATCGTAGATATCGGACTTTGACGTGATCGCAAACGCCCTGAAGGACGCTTGTGCCAAAGTGAAGGAATTGGTAGCGCAGCAGAGCAAAGCGTAGGAGAATTTGACATTATCATTGTTCGCCATGTGCGCCGTAAATTTTGTAGTCTTTAGACTGAGACATCTTTGGTGCTGACTATGATGTTCAAAGTGCATGCAATTCTTAATCCCTTACTGACATCAAGCGATGCAACCTCCCGCTGTGGGAAAGGTGTACAATGTAACATCTTTGTGCGTAATGACAACTTTGCCAACAATCTTTCCTTGACTAGTAGGGAATTGCTGAATCTATGATCATACACATGACAGGATCATATAACAATGTGATTTCTCTCTTTGGCAATTAATATCGGAATGCTGGAACATGTTTCGGGAGGTGCTTAGGATTCGGAACCGTAGTTGGACGCCATCTCTTCTCGTCCAGCTGCGACACCTCCATCAGACCCAGGGTCCGAATCTAACCCTTGATGCTCCGTCCCTCTAATAGGTTGGGTACCTGAGAGTCATTGGGTTCACGCAAAGGACGAGCCAGCAATTTCTGAGAGCGTCTCGAACAATGTGTCAAGATTCAAGTGCTGCTCTGAACTCGCTAGGAAGTTAGACCTGAGGAAGCGTTTTGGGAATCTTCGGCATCCCCCTCGTGTTCTTCGACTGGAACAGCTTCCCGGGCCGTCGGCATACACTTGATGGTGCCCCTGGGACGCGTCGACGGGACACGCATCAGCTTCACGGGCTGTTTGGCGGAGACGATAGTGTCTTCATTCTTGGGGTGCCCCTGGGTTGCATCACCGGCCTTGCCAGAGACGAAATTCTTGTCGAACGGGTTAATTGATCCGGCTCCCTCTGCGACATCAGCAATGCCGGCGCTAGGGCCGCGGATAAGCGGGACAAAGTCGGGGTTGAGCGAATCAAGGTTATTGTCAAGGAAGCCCCGGGAGTAATATGCTGACGGTGAATGTGGGGTGACCCCGAACTTTGAATGACAAGTGATTACCCCAACATTTACCGAAGGCTTCCACTATCGTGTGGTCTGTCTTCTTATATGAGCGCCGAACCTGGTCGTCCATGATGTGGATAAGTCTTCCAGGACTGCTCTAGAAAAAGCGAACGCATTCAGCGTTGTCGACGTAGGGTGTTGAAGGGACGAAACGAGAGATGCCCTCTGTCTGCTGGATGTGCGACTCGAAGATCCACTTCTGGGTGAAATTCTGCTTGTTGGTAGAATTGATGCAGAATTGATCGAGGGAGTTGGGGCTGCTAGTCATGTTTTAGAGGGAAATCAAAAAGACCGATGAACGTATCGAAGTATTTGAGCCAGAACCATTGGTACGTGCTCGTTGAGCCAGGCGAACAGAAGAGGGTAGAGAGTATTGGCGAGGCCACCACATTTGTCCGAGGCATCGGGGTCGACTCTCGACTTGACAAGCCTTGTCTGGTAAGCTAGGCTACTCTCAAGCACAGAGGTACATGACGAATTCAGCTGCAGGTACCTGGATCGTGAGCTGAGTGGAGCGCATTTTCCTTGGGTTGGAAACCGACAGCTCTACTTAGGAACATCTTGATGCATTTGATACGGCGCCCATTGCACTGTCAGTAGCTCCAGCGTGAGAGAGGTGGAGAAGGATACCCAAGTAATCGACTCGGAGAAGGTTGTCGCCATCTTCAATCTGCTTGCCAGCAAATATCAAGCGCTTCCAGTTGGAATGGATACTGGTATAGCATGTAAGACGGGAAATGTGAAGAATCTTGGGATGTCTAGGAACAATAAGTTACCGTGATTTTCGCTAGTCGCCTAGTAGTAAACGTCTCATGCTATACGTGGGTTGATTACATACGCAAGTAAGTATGACGAAGTGCCTCCTATGACATCGACATGTTTGACAATTGCTATAGAAAGGCCCTCCGGGCGGTCCTGGACCCAGAAAGTCGAAACAGAAAACATGATCAGTGACAACAAAAGACTGAACAGAACACCGGGTGTATTGCAGACCGCAAATGCTTAGCTTGATATCTCGATCGAAAGCTTGTGAAAGGGGAAAAATGACATGATGAAGCTTCGCCACAGATCGATAGGAAGTCAACACCGAGAGCGATGATCAAAATGACCAAGTGTCGAGCAACAAATTCCAGTCTGCATCAATCGCACGCTTCCAAGTGCTTGCTTACAAATCAAGAAAATGTCGCTCGATCCGGACACCGGAACCTGCAGTCATTCCCACGATTAATGCCGCTCTGTAAACCTGGCTACGCCGCTACGGGTCCAGGAATACCCTACGATCCAGGAATAAGTATGACGCCTCCTATGACATCGACATATTTGAGGACAATTGCTATAAGTAAACGAACGTGCTTGTCCGGATTCTCGTCATGCTATTCTACACTGTCCGCGTTCTCCCGGTTTTGTACGCATGACTGCCACAAAGTCACCTCCCCAACACTCTGCCTCTACAGAGGTTTACAAGAAGCCCCCGCCAGCATTTGGCCATGACACGCTTGCGCTCTTCGGCTTCGATCCCAACTACATCAACCTCAACAACGGTACGCCCCCAGTTCTTTTGTAAAATTCATTCTGATATTTTTCTTAGGTTCCTATGGCTCGCTGCCACTTCCTGTCCGTGCCTTCTGCGATGCATTGACCGACGAAGTCGAGTCCAATCCTGACAAGTTCATAAGAATCAACTGCATCCATCACTGGAACCGTGCTCGAGAGCGGGTTTCAAAGCTCATAGGAGCACAACCCGATGAGTGTGTCCTCGTCAACAATGTCTCACACGGTCTTGCGACCATCCTGCGCAATTTCGCGTACAATAAGGGGGACATCTTGCTTGGAGGTCGTCATTTAAGTCTGCAGCATCACCTCCGATGACCTGACTTTTTTCTGCTCAGCGACAACTACATACGGTTCCGTGGGACAGACGCTCAAGTACCTCGCGGACGTTCCGCCCTACCCCACATTGTCGACGTTCAATCTTCAATTCCCAACGACTCGCGCGAAAATCATTCAAGATTTCGAAGAGCACATCAAGGAGCTAACAAAAATGGGTGACGCAACGGGGAACAGAAAGATCATCGCAGTAATCGATAGCATCGCTTCTAACCCAGGCGTTTTGCTTCCGTGGAAAGAGATGGTGGCAATTTGCAAGGAGGCGGGGGTCATCAGTGTCGTGGACGGCGCCCATTCGATCGGCCAAGAGCTGGATATCAACCTATCTGAAGCACAGCCTGACTTTTGGGTTTCTGTATGTTCTCCCCTGCTCCTCTTGGTCTCGTGACACAATGTTCCCAAAAGAATGGCCACAAATGGCTCTTTTCGAAGAGGGGGAGTGCCATTCTTTATGTCCCCAAGAGGTTTGATCTGTTTCCTATACTTTCTAATCGCTGACTCGGAGGATATAAGGAACCAACATCTCATCAAGTCCCCGATTCCTACGCCAGTCACCTATAACTCTCCACACGACGATGAATACAAAGGCCCACAGGGCTTTGTCAAGATGTTCGAATGTGCGTATGATCAGTGTTTCAATCACTCCTTCGGTAGTCATCGTAGTCATGTCATTTTAGATAACGGAACGATTGACTACGTCCCACTGCTGAGTATAAACGCAGGTTGGTTAGCACGTTTCCTAGGAACTTGTTCCTGATGTTCGCGCAGCACTCGACTTTAGAGAATGGTTGGGTGGGGAACACAAGATCAACGAGTATACCCACGCGCTTGCGATCGCAGGAGGCAAACGCCTAGCAGAACATCTCGGTACGAGCGTTCTGGATCCAGATGGCGAGTTTACATTGAACATGGTTAGTGGACTCGAAGACTAAACGACCGTTCATCCTCCGGTGCTCATCTAGTGTACTTGATATAGGTCGACGTAGAATTACCCATCCCTGGCGAAATCGAGTCAAGCGACGAGGTCCGCCAACTCTTACTCAATGTTTTGCTGCTCGACTGGGAGACGTTTGTCCCGTCATTCAAACACAATGGAAAGTGG
>JBBPOK010000553.1:0-20122 GCA_038091415.1 Leccinum variicolor
TTGTCCTCGACGCGTTGCCGGTCAGCGCCCACGCGCACGTGCTGCTGTGACAGCCTACACACATAAGCGAGTTTTGTTTTATTTTATTCTGTAGTTTTTTTGTATGCTATTGAAAGTCCGCTTCTCGGACAGAGTCGGACCGGGTGTGGCTGACATTGTTTACAAATGTTATCTTCCAGCCGCTGCTGGAGGGTTCGAGGAATAAAGTTGGCGGTGTTTGAAAGTCGTCACCGCCACTCGGAGATGTCCGTTCCCTAGTAGACCGCCTCGAACCCTCCAGCAGTGGTGGGTAGGAGCCTGGCTTGGAGGTTAGTTTTGCCGCATTATGACAGTCTTTACGTCTCCCCCCGCAAGCGCCAACTTGAAACATCAATGCTACTAATCAGCTATCGCGGAGCCAGGAAGAGACATGCCACGAGTAAGTCGAGGATCCTATCATAAAAGACCCAGACGGAAAGAACCATTCCTCCCTCACCCCCTTCCTTCTCCCTCCGCAGCCCTAGCGCCTATCTTACCCCTGTCGTTATTTCCGACGTCAGAGTACATCGTTGCATGATTAGCGGACTGGCGCTTTGCTTCCAAGCGCATGGATATATCGTATATCATGCCTATGCCCCCAAAGCAAGGATGGATGGATCCAAGGCCGGGAGCAGTTAATCTAGGCGTGCGTCAAGCCACCATCTTTTCCTATGGTGAGCCTCGTTTCGGTGGTTGCTGGGGCATTTCGCCTCAGTCAAACGTGTCTGATTTTCGCAAAAGTGGCCACCCTGGTGGTGGTTGCCTGGGATGCTGTTCTGACTTTCGGAGATGAGGTCGATCACATATGGCCGTGAGTCGTCATCGTGAGACGAGGGAGGACCCTTACGCTTACCACCTCCTTGGTCAGAAAATCAGGACGGACGCATGTCAAGTGGATATACCTCTTCTCGAAGTGGTTCGGATTGTTGATGCAAATGTTCGGGCTGTTGAGTCTCGAAAGCTTTCTCTGCGTGCTCATTCCCATCCTCAGATGTCAGCAAATCTGGCTGTATTTCCTCGCGGCACAGTCTCCCGTTCCCCCGTCCATGTGCCTACATTTCTTTCTTTATGGAGGTATCACTTTCCAGCTCTTGCAATTTTCCCTGGATGCAGTCCTGGTCCTTCGAAGTGAGTCAAGATCAACTCTTCCTGTTTTGGATTCAAGAGTTCCAACCGAGAGCACGACCTTAGTTTGGGCGGTCCACCAGAAAAACCGTTATTACATAGCAACCGCATTCGTCGTCGTGGTTGTCCAGACCGCTTTGATGATCATAACCCTGGCGTTTTCAGTCCCAAAATTTGCCGTCGATGGCATATGCATAATACACGATACCCCTCCAACGGTTACGTTAACGGGGATTGGAGTGATGCTCTCGCAGAGCGTTATGCTATTTCTGACCTATCGTGGAAAGGCCCGCATGGTGCCTGCTGCTAGACAGAGCAAGATTATCTTCGTCGTATTTCGCGATGGGACGCTCGTGTTTGGTGCTATGATTGGTGAGTTCGATCCCGCTGGCCAGAAACTCTCTGGAATGCTGTGACGAATCCTTCTGCCTGACCACACCCATTTCCCCTTCTGCCAGGTTTAGCGTTGATATGTATCCTCTACTTCCTGTTAGACCGGACGGCCGTCAACGTTTTGTTACCGTCAGTGTCTCTGATTCGATTAGCTGATCCATGGCATGGCTTACCTGTCTTTGTCTTTTGCGCGTAGATGGATGGCAATCGTGCCCTCTGTTTTTGTACGTGGCCCACCTCGATCTGTTCAGCTGTCGACTCATTTGTTTTTTTGGAAATACGTAAACAGACACCACGGATGATACTGAACATGCAGAAGGTGATCGAGCCGGCCAACTCCATGTTCGAACTCTCGACCGTGGACTTGGACACTTCGCTAGGTTGGGATAACGGTGACGAGGATGGTGACAACGAGGTACGGCCTCGAACTGCGAGAGCGTATGGAACGGAGGTGGTGGGTCTTTATGATGAGTGTACGAACTCTTCGAGTTCACGAGCGCATGCAAGCTATGATGCCAGTACTATACGGACAGAGGGGTACATCCCCGAATAGTTACTAATAATAATCAGACTTTCGCGGTATCCCCCCGTGGGCTGTCGAGAACCCTCGGGGGCGGACGAATGTCGCGTGAGTTCCCACGAGCCCGGCCGGCTACTCCCGGTTTTCTTTCTCCCGCTGAACCACTCGGGACTCATTCGTTCGTTTATTACAAGCCAAATGTCGGAATCATTTGGATTACTTGGGTGTTGATTGTTGTTCAGAGATGTCGAGTTATTGATAAACGGCACGACATGCGGACAATCGCCCTCCGAGTCGCTTTGAGGGATTGCCGTTACGTCGGACAAGACTCACATCGTCGGTTGGTTCTATCGACAGACGAAAACGAATGTTGTTGTGTTTCGGGTAAAGAGAAGGGACGAGCGACGGGACGATGTGCGAGAACGGACTGACATGTCCTTGTCCACGCCCTTACTCGTGCGCAAACATCGCAAGGGGGCCCAGGAGGACCGCCACCACGTACATAATTTCATGTATTGCAGTGCATACGAATTCCATTGTAAGGACCGTCGTGATTCGTCTCGTTGCACGAAAAAATGTTGGGCACTGTGCCGACGATGCATTCCGGGCTCGGGTTGTCCTGGCCTGTTATTGGGGAGGGGGGAGATGAGATCGGCCGCAAGATACCAGTGCAAAAAAATGGCGAGGACAGATACTCACCAGGACAGGCAGCCCATTTTCCGATTGCCTCAATGTGCACCTCACCGGCAGGTTGCACGTAGCCCAAGAACTTTCCAGGCACGATTGGCATGGGATCCCTGAGGTTGTTGATGTGTGTCAGCTTCACGTTCGCATCGACGTAGTTTGCAAAATCGTGGTTTCCGACGCGGGGAAGACCGTAGACGAAAGACTGGAAAGTCGTGGATTTCGGCAGGTGCAAAGGAAGATACACCGCTTCCAAGAGGGCGAGTGCGGCGCCTGCAAGCGTGGCGTAATATGCGATGAGGAAGAAAAGATGTCGATTCGTAGTAAGAACACGCCGATCGTTGGGTGGGTGGGTGGGTATTCACTCACCAAGCGAATGGCCAACCGTCGTCACGGAGTTGACGTTGTACTTGGACATGGCCGATTGGACGTTATTAAGGATGCCCGTAGCCGTCCTGTTGACGAAGCGTAAATAGTTCGTCTATGAGAACACGACGTTGGGTTCATACTTGGCATGTTCATCCCGGAAACCTCTGTGCACCTCGATGCCAGATGGAAGGCTAGGGAAGAGTAACGGATCTAGCCTGCCCTTCGCAAGATCCCCATCGGTGAGGAGGGCCTTACTGTCACGTTAACACGATCACTAGATGAGTCCGATTGGTCGTGTTGGACATGCAAGGCTCACATATAAGTTGTATTCGTCCCTTGGTGTGCCACGATGACCGTGTGGAGATTTGGATCGTATCCAACAAACCCTGTTAGGTATCCGCTGCAGTTCAGACTGTATACACTGGCCTGATCTGAGTCTTACAGTATTGTACGGCATCTCCATCTCCACCCGCCGCCACAGGCTGGAAGCCCCCATTACCAGCACAAGCGGCTATCCAGAAGAAGGCGTCAGGCTATGAACTTGGGGGACCATGAACAGAGGACATAATTATTTACCTCCACAGGTCCATGACATGATTGTCGATGGTACACAATATACAGCTTTTGCATAGTAAGTGTACGGATTGAAGGCGTTGATCTGGGGGGTCGTCAACCCAGGTATGGGAGTCGAGCCCCTTGCCACCAGGGCAGGGAAAGCTCGTACAGCAGCCATCCAGGTGAGGAAATAGAGGAAGATGGAGGTCATGCCAGCGGCTCAGCTGGGAGTACACACAGGCTAGCTGAGGACTCGGATGGTTACTCAGAGTTCAGCGATCTCTCCATAATGCATTTTAAAGATCATAGCAGTGTCACGGAATCTATCAGACTGAGATGTTGTGATTGATCGTCTCGGCTGTAGCCAATGCGGCGGGGATAGCACAGCGACCCAGATAATTGTGAGAGTATGCCATAGTTGGGCTACCATCAATATCAAAGCCGTGGCTATGCGGTCTCGGATCTGCGTGAAGGCCTGATGCTCATGAAACGCTGAACCTTCCGAGTCGGAATGGTTGAAGACTTTGCTACGTTGTGATTCGTGAATGCTTAGTCAGCGGTTACACAGGGTTCTATCATGATCGATTGATCATTGATCCGAATGATGCACGATGTGCTCCGAAGCGACTCGGAGACAGTCTCCGTTGAATGCACCCAGGACCAACTCGTTACTTAGATAACACCTGCGCCTGCACTGTCAAGGACGGATTACCAGGTCACTGGTACTTTATTACTGGTGTCACATTGTAACGACAGTTATGCCTGACTCGGAGTCCCAGCTCGAAGGGCTGCTACTACCTAGTATACTGCGACTAAGAGAATTTCATGAGAGAACAAAAAAGTTTGGCTTTCACGCCATCATGAATTGCAGCGCATGATGACTCCGTTGTAAGGACCGTCGTGGTTCGCAAAGGTGCTCTCGAACAAGTTGTGCACGGTACCGACGATACATTCCGAGTCCGGATTGTCCTGGCCTGTTTGTTTTCAGATGTGTTAGGACCACACGAAAGGATCAAATTAAAATGATAAAATGTAACAGAATAGAATGCCAGTACTTACCCGGACACACAGCCCAAATTCCGTCTTTGTTGATGTGCACCTCGCCGGAAGGGTGTACGTAGCCAAACATCATTGGAGGCACTGTTGGGACGGGATCCTTCTCGTTATTGATGTGCGTCAGGTGCGCATTCGCGTCGACGTAGTTCGCAAATGCCTGGTTTCCGACGCGTGGGAGACCGAAAACGAGCGTCCTGAACGTCGTGGATTTCGGCAAGTGTAGAGGGAGGTACACCGAGTCCAAGAGGGCGAGCGCAGCGCCTGCGTGTGCGTTCGTGTGGTACCATGTAATTCGGTAAAGGAAAATCATTCATATTAAGAACCCGCCGATTGTGGAGGGGGTTGTGTGATTCACTCACCGAGAGAGTGGCCAACCAACGTCACGGAGTTAACTTTGTACTTTGACATGGCCGACTGGACGTTACTGAGGATGGTCATAGCCGTCCTGTTGTGATGAAGCGTAAATGTTCCGTCTGTGAGACACGACGTTGGATTCATACTTGATATGTTCATCCTGGAAACCTCTGTGCACCTCGATGCCAGATGGAAGGCTAGGGAAGAGGGATGAATCTAGCGGACCCTTCATAGCATCTCCATCAGTGAGGAAGGGCATGCTGTCGTGTTACACGATCACCAGCTCAACACAATTCATCGTGTTGAATGTGAAAAGCTCACAGATTGGATTTATTCGTCCCTTGGTGGGCCGCGATGACGGTGTGAAGATTGGGATCATACCCGACATACCCTGTTAGACATAATCTGCATTGAGACGGACTGGTTGCGTCGGCTTGCTCGGTATCTTACAGTATTGCTCAGAATTACCATTTCCGCCTGCCGCAACAGGCTCGAAGCCCGTGTTAGCGGCACAAGCGGCTACCCAGAGGAAGGCGTCAGGCTAACAGCTTGGGACCATACGTCGAATTTACCTCCACAAGCCCAAGTCATGACGGACTTGCAATATGCAGCTTTTGCATAATTAGCGTACGGAGTGATAGTGTCAATTTGGGCGGTCGTCAACCCAGGTAGTAAGGGGTCCGAGCCCCATGCCAGCGGGGCAGGAAGAGCCTGTACAGCGGCAATCCAGAGGAGGTAAGTAAGGAGGATGGAGGCCATGGTAGCTCAGCCAGGAGTACACTGGCATGCGAGCTAGGATGCGTGTGCTCTTTATGATTGACATATGTGGAATCAATCAGATGGAAACGCATTCGTCACGGGTAACCGATTGAGGCATCCATATTTTCGTGCGGCGCTGCCATCGACGTCAGAGGCACATGGTTCTCTGCGCAGACCTGGACTCATGGACCCGGAAGGGGCTCCTCATGCCAAGATTCAGGGTGTGAATGAAACGCAGCACCAGACATGACATGAATCACTGATCGGTGTCAACCAGACTAGCAGGTACCAGTCACCGACACTATTGGTGCTGAGGCGTTTTATTTCAGTCAAGATACTTAGTATGTGCTTACTTACTATCATATCTTGTGTTGAGGTAGAAGTTATTGAAACCCCGCAGACTAGCCATGACACCACCATCTACCCGGCTCGAAATTGTCTCCGGAGGCTCCGTCGTGCACTGCACGCCTTCCTTGAT
This sequence comes from Leccinum variicolor, assembly GCA_038091415.1. Classification (NCBI taxonomy): domain Eukaryota; kingdom Fungi; phylum Basidiomycota; class Agaricomycetes; order Boletales; family Boletaceae; genus Leccinum; species Leccinum variicolor. The sequence continues at coordinate 6,312 of JBBPOK010000553.1, forward strand.
GCCTTTCCACATTTCCTACACTGGCACAGCCCCCATCTCTCGCTACTTTCGACCTAGACCTGCTCCTCCTTTGTCTGCTGCACTTCCTGTGCGCTCCTCCAGTTCTGCCACCCTGGTCGCAAGCTCGTCAGTATTGAGCGAGACACAGCGTAGTTTTACAGAGATGTCGTCTACCACGTCTGCCGCGAGCTTGGCATGTCAGTTCAGAGAGGACGAACTACCGTTCAAGACTAGCGAGGTTCCGAGGGCGGGAGTCGAAGTGAACACTGCTATGGCAGTCGACTCGGAGACGCAGCCTCCCTTGGGTGCCGTGGCACAGCTCGACCACGCGTCCGCGTCGCGAGAAGTCGAACGGTTCGTAGCTGCTTTTCGAGGCAGACAGATGTATGGACAAGCGGTGGACGTCCCGGATGGATACGGTGGGCTCGTTTTACGAGCGCCCGTGGACTCGAACAACATCAAGGAGGATCCGATCCCGATTTTGAAGTCCTCTTCCCTACCAAAGTCGAAAACGCGCCCGAAGACGCGTCGGTTAAAATGTGCGACATCTGATGACCCTGTGGATGGACCCAATAGCATGGACTGCTGTTCCAGCTCGGGCGATGGTCCATTATACCCAACGAGAAAACTGATACCTTCGTCGACCTTTACTTCATTTATGCTTTGGACTCCGGATAGACCACTAGATGAGGGGAGGGATGAATATATGAGGGCTTTGATGGAATGGACTCGCTTGGCCAGCGAGGTAAGTCTCCTCTAGTGTGTGCTTCGTATTTTGTGACCCTCTCCCTTCTTAGATACATGCGTGTGACGAGTGAGAGAAAAGACTCGGGCGAGGCCAGCCGTGTAGATGATTCGTTCTCTCTAAATTGATTCCTGCCTACACGGCATCGTCGGGCCGGTGGGGACATGTAGGAATACTGGCCGCTGTCACCCGACCAATCGGCTTACCGCCGAGATATACCCTTGCATTTTATAACGATTATCCAACTACTCAGACGTCTGATCTCAAATATTCTAGGATGCTCATCGTGAGACGAAGAACGCAGGGTGACTAGACATGATTGCAATCCAACTGTCAGTCTGAATCGCTTTCGGTTCTCAAACAAAACCGCCGCGGCCAAGGTCCTTCAGCCCATTCACTCTTTCGACCACCCCTCATCTTAGTCTCTCGCGTTTAACGTGGGTCCTCTATGTCCTTGATTTGCTAACAACTTAAGACGTACTTTCAGCCTGACTAGCTCGTCCCGATGTACCGTTACCGCAATGGGGAGGCCCCTGGGATGTTCGCCGCCGTCGCACCCATCTTGACTCTTATTGTCGTCGCTGCCATTCTCGTTCGTGCCGACCCGAACCCCAGCAGTCCCGGTCCCGGCGACGTCTTCATCGAGGGGCAGCCCTGCACGATCAGCTGGGACATCGATCACACCGGCGCTTGGAAGACCATGAACATCGAACTCATGACGGGAGATAACTTCGACATGGTCTCTTTGGCCGGTGCGTCTCCCGTCTTTTTGGTCTCGAGTGAATGCTTACTCCCCCCGCGCGCGATCATTTCGCACATGTCTTGCACATCTGTGCGCATATAGCCATTGCAACCGTCGAGGGAACCAACCCGAACAAGAACACATATTCGTACACGTGTCCCCGAGTCAGTAGATCCTCCATCTCTCATAAGTGTTCTTGACATGACCTTGACCTTGATTTCGGTCTCGACCCCAACATCGCGTGGCTGACATTATCCGGCATTCGGAATCACAAACAGGTCGACCCTCACTCGCCCATCTACTTTTATCAGTTCTCGACGCCATCGTCCACTAACAGGACTTGGACCGGACGCTTCATGATCACGGACGGCTCCGGAAAGGCTGTTGCACCCTCCAAGTCGACCCAGAAAGACGGCACGAAGATTCCTTGGGGAACTGGTTCCTTGGTCGGTGGGATGCCTGGTGCAGCCAGTGGTAGTAGTGTCGGTCTGGTCGCCTCCCCGAACGCATCTTCTACCTCCGGCTCTGTGGCGCCTTCCTCTTCCTCGAACTCCACTGTGGCTCCGAGCAGCGTGTCGCGCACCACTAGTCCCGTGTCGTTACCGACGGAGAGCGTGGTGCTTAACACGGATGCGAACGGCGCGGCGGGTGCAAGTATCTCGAACATGCTTGTCTTCCAGACCGGACTTGCGCTCGGGCTCGCTGCAGTTGGGTTCGCTCTGGTGTGCTAGGTTGGCCAGCGCCCTTTCTCGCTCCGGGCTGCTACGATCACGGGGGGATGGTCATCATACCTCTGTCTACCCACGTCCGCTCCTTTTTCACATATATACCGTGGTACTGTTTCCCCTTGTTTTCCTCGTATCTTTGTCTGTCGCTCGGTGCAGGGGGACCGCTTTCATTTGTTTGTACGAGTAATTATCATTGTAACGAAATGCGTCGTGGGTGCAAGGAATTTGTTTGACTGATTTGTTCAGTACATCTCCGGGTCATCTCGGCTGCGTTCGAGGTACTGATCGGTCTTTCCAATTGCCTGGGGTCCTTTGTTTTGATTCCCACTGAAGCACGATGATCATAGTGATGCCTTGGTTACAGAAACTCTTGGCTATGCAAGGAAACAGAACACCGAAAGTGGGCGGTATCCAATAAACTCCGAGTCAGACCGCTGGGTGTTCTTGTGCAACATGCTGCGCCTAACAAATAATTCATGGGAAAGAGAGCGATTGCAGCTTGACGTGATTCTACTACACCATCCTTCATGATCAGCTATTACACTAGGGGAAACTTCGCTCTCAAGCGTCTTCCATTGGTTATGATGGATGAGTGGTTTGTATTGACAAGAGGACGCCGAATAAACTACATTAATTTACGCAACGCTGCTATGAGAACATATTATTCGTAATACAGAATCCTAAGTCGTTCAGAAGTAGATGGTCGTCATTGTTAACAAGTCTATTCAACGATAATGCGTTTCGCCTGCTGTTCGGGAGTCGTCTTTGGGAACGTGATCGTCAAAATTCCATTCTCCATCTTCGCCTTTACATCTTCGGGCTAAGAACGCTGCGTCAGCACTCGACTTCGAGGAGAAAAAGAATGAGATCAAGTCGCTTACCTGGGTCCCGAAAGGAAGCTGCAACGTTCGGGAGAACTTGCCGGACCGACGCTCATGAACAGCGAAGCTCTGACCTTCTTCAGGACCAGAGCTCACAGGTTCGCCAGAGACGGTCAGTCTGTTCTGGTGGAGTTCGATGGTAACGTCATTTGACGTTAAACCAGGCAGCTCAAACGTCGCTGTCACCCCAGTGTCGCCGTCTTCGTGGAGATTCATTCTGGGGAGATAACATAAATGTATGCTTGAGGTAATATAGAAAGAGGCTCACCTTGGGCGATAAACCTCGCCGTGTCGCGGCGTAGCTTGCTTTGGCTCACTCAAGGGAGCATAAGCACGGGGACAGAGCCGAGCGGCAAGAGCATCTTCCAAGAGACGATCAAACTCGGTGATGGGATTGTAATACAAGTGAGCAAGAGTCATTTGTGAGGTATAAGCGGATGGATTTGCTTGGAGTAGTAGTTGGATGTCGTCGACGAATTGAAAGTTATGATGGGAGAGTGCCACGGCCCATGGACCCTTTTTATAAGGCTCTATGCTTGATCTGCGATGTTCTGGATCTCAGTAGAATATAGCATGCGTCAGCGGTACAGAGAAGTCTGCCGTGCTCTGGTGTGCCCTTCATTATTCGGCAACTTTCGAGATTATTCCGAGTCGAACATCAACGATGTGTCCCGTTTTGGAAAGCCGGCATGTTGACACATATTTGGAGATTGACGAAAATAGTAAAACATTCTTTGACTTGTTAGTCAGCGTCACGGAGCGTTGGACAGGTATTCTGGATACGCTGGATGATTTGAATGCACTCTTGTTAAACTAGCGGTAATATAGTCATAGTAGGGAGTCAGTGAGTACCACGGATCTTCTACTAGAACAACTGAAAATGATTACGCCTACAAAGCTCGACGGCTCTGGTGCCTCCAAGTCTGAAGACTCTGAACCACCGAGGATTTGCCGAGGATCACGATAATTACAGTGAGGAAATGATTTCCAGATTTCCAGACATCTCGTCCGATCTCTGCATTGCCATCTGCATTCTCAAGCGGAAAATTCGACCACACTTTGCCACATTGTAGTCCGATTCAATGGGCCGACGGCAATCAGTTTACTCGCGTATTTTGTCATCCCATTCACCAGTTCAATTCCCGGTTCTCACTGTCACCCAAGAGTGAAGTCCTGTCAGGATGTCCCTTCAGAAGTTACGTGTGTACATGCTCCACTAAGCAACACTCCATGAAAGTGATGGCAGGAATCTCGAGAGACCTGGCAAAAGGGTACGGGATGGTGTCTAATTTCACTCGATGGTTGAATATGTATTGTTCCTGTGGATGGTAAAGCTCAAATTCCGCTCTTTTTCGACGGGAATCAACAACGTACGTCTCAGCAAATCCGACCCGGTTGTTATCCGTGTCGAACACCTGTCAAAAAATGATATTTAGTCGTTTCGTGTGCGTCCCCCTCCAACAAATCACTGACCGCATAGTACCTCTCCATGAACTTTTGTCCGATGATGAAATCCAATCCCTCTCCGCTAGGGCTGCCCAAAGCGCCGACAACACCGTACTGCTTGCTGGCAACTCCACCCCATGCCGTGTTCTGATCTTGGGGAATGAGCTGGGCAGCGACGGTCATGCTGAGTACGGTGCCACCAATATCAAAGTCGAGCGGCTTCATCGACGAGATAGCAGAAGGAGGAATTTCGATGAGACCCGTGTTTGAATCCCACTTTGCTCCTGGTATGGCGCTCAGGTACACGTCGAAGAAGTTGTCGGCGAGGAGGACCTCTGATGAATAATGTCACTCCGTTCAGATCAAACAAGTCGGCACGCAGCAGTGGAAAAGACAACGCACGTGTGGTACCGGTGTCGACGATCCCGGCTGTGGAGGCGGGAATGACGGTGTGGGCACCGTAAGTAGACGAAGTGACGTTAATTCCCCAGTAGTAGGCAGCCGGATAAGTCTCCGTCACGGGAACATACGTCAGCTCGCCCTCGTACTATATATGACGGACGCAAGTCAGTTCAACACCAAGCTGATGGTGCAACCAAGAGATTCATACCAGGCTCGAATCGATGCCTCCGTAGGTTAGTGCTCCATCTACACATCTTTGGTTGACTTGCAAACAAGGTCATGGGTGTCCGAACTCACTCGTGTCGCTGTAATTCGTCGAAGGAGCAAAGTATACGCCAAGTATTTGATTCTCGATCAGTCCCTGCGACACAAGATTGTTCATGACTGTCGGAATCAACGCGTTTTCATCGGGCGAGAGCGTGCCCTGTGTGAGGTCGACAGGACCGACACCGACGATACCATCGACACCTTCGAAATCGGCATAAGAGAGTGCATCGCCGATAGATTGGTTGGCGATGACGAGGTTAGGTGCGAGGGTCACCTGGTCGAGATCTGCTCGTTGTTAGTAATCGGTCGTGGATAAGCTTTGGACACCCTTACACTCTAGCCCACTAAAGTAACCAGTTCCGTAAGTGACATTCACGTCTTGCCCTGTGGGAATGCTGGTGGATGTCTGGACATATGGAGTGCCAGTACTGCAACGAAAGTCGTATATCGTGCGACCTCGAGTGATCATCCACACTCACCCACAGAACGTGTTCGAGGAACCAGTGTCTACAACGAGATTGTAATATGTTGGAGGGCTACCAATGCCGACGCTTGTCGTGTACTGGACGTATGCCAAGTTGGTTGCTGGAACAGTAGTCGGACCACTAGTTGCACGGCTCTTGAAGAAGGCGGCACGAGCACGATCGGCGTCAGGAGATCCCTTGAGGTATGCTCCCGTGCGTTGCAGCTTCGTGAGTGGAATGGTGAATGGAGAGGCAGAAACACACGTCGCAAGAAACGCGACGGAGAGTGGAGCAAATGACCTCATGTTGAGAGGGGAACGAGGGATAGAGTACTGTCATCGTTTTCTGACATTTATAGCGGGATGAAATACTTGCTGTGAGAGGACTGGGAGCGCATGGGGAGGTGCACCAGGTGGTCAGTGAGGGCCGAGTATGACTATCGCCCAGCACGAAGTGAAAATCTGAAGTACATTTGTGAGACGAATTTATTTTCGTAGCGCATCCCTCCAAACTTGGAAGGGAAACGCATCCGCTTTGAACATAAATAAGTGTTCTTTTGACTTTCGTGGACAATATTAGGATACTCCAGATTTGCCTCTGTGATGGCTCTTTCCCCCGGTCCGACTGATTAGGTCGAAAGAGCAGATGGTTTGGATTCGAAAAAAGGAGAATCGCGAGGTAGATGGCTGGAGTAAAATCGGGAGATGGTTGAAAGAAGGATTTGAGGCATGGTACGGTGGGATGCGCGGGAAGGCATGCCAGAACAACCATGCGGGTCAGATTTCTATTGGGGCAGTGAGTTCCGTCAACGAGAAAGGGCGAATCTGGGAACTTAACAGAGCAAGAGGCAGATCCGTACTAAAGCCGTTGGAGCTTTTTGCAGCAAGGTGACTCTTTACACTACAAGGAGGCAGTCGTTCAACACTAGCCTGGTCTTCCTTTGAAGCACTCATAACCTCTCTATGGGCTGGTGTGATCGTATGCTAGAACGTCACGTTGCAGCCTCCGAGCGGCGAGTTCGGGGATATACTAGATTGTTCATCATCTATATATATCGCGTTCGAGCAAGTCGCAAGTTACCAGAGTTGGAGATTCCAGAAAAGCTTTCGGACCTTGAAGCTTGAAGCTTGAAGCCATTTCTTTGTCCTATATAGTTGCGAGTCGAAGGCTCGAAAATTCGACGTGTTAGAATTTGAAGAGGCATCATGATATTGTTGTTGTAGTAGTAGAAGTACTGTCCGAGTCTATTAGTATTTGATTTCTCACGCATGGACTAAGTTAGGCGAGCCTTCCAGCTAACCACATGGCCAGTGTTACCATGGGACACGACCTCACGGCGGATCGCGACGGACAAGCTTAAACGACAGTGTGGAACATTTTCATTGGCCCATATTCACGAGTTCCACGACATGCTGTCCCTGGAGCCCATTTTTGATTTTCGACACCCAACTTTCTAGCATGGCATGAAGACGACCCGGCGCTGTCCTACCGTGATAATCTTCGAGCGGTCGCGCCAGTCGACTTGCAAGTAGCTGTTCGGATATGCTCGTTCATTGCGCCGTCCGCTTCCGCATTGCGCTCCGAATTGCATTCCATCGTCTCAAGCGTCGCACGACCGCTACTATGGGGTCCCACTGGTGAGGAATCAATCGGTCCTCAAGTGCCATTATGCTACATTCTCTCGAATATCTTCGATTGTGAATACACAAGAAGGAACGCCGGAAGTTAAAAACACTATAAACTACGTGTCCATGTTATCAACCTAGTCATAAAACTAACGCAGTTCAATTAATATAGTACACGGTCCTATGTTCACGGGGAAGTGATTAACTTCCGGAAATCTAATGAACGACGATGTGCTTGGCCTGCTGTTCGGGAGTCGTCTTTGGGAACGTAATCGTCAAGATTCCGTTCTCCATCTTCGCCTTCACATCTTCGGGCTGAGAAGATTGCGTCAGAATCCAATGATGATAGGAAGTAGAACGAGGCGCAGATGCTTACCTGAGTCCCAAAGGGAAGCTGCAGCGTCCGGGAGAACTTGCCAGAGTGACGCTCGCGAATGATGTAGCTCCTCTCTTCCTCAGAGTCTGGATTGATGGACTCGCCAGAGGAGACTGTCAGCCGGTTTTGATGGATTTCGATGGCAACATCCTGCCTTGTCAAGCCCGGCAGCTCAAGTGTTGCCGTCACGGTGTTGCTGTCCTTGGACTCATGGATGTCCACCCTGGGAAGAGAAAATATCAATACAGAGAAAATAGGGCGACATGAAAGTTTTGATTACCCTGGACGATAAACTTCACCGTGTTGCGAGGCAGCCTGCCCAGCCTGTGTCGAGTAAACACAAGCCCGGGGGCAAAGCTGGGCGGCAAGGGTGTTTTCGAAGAGACGGTCAAATTTGGAAGCGTGGTCGTAGTACAAGTGAACCAAGGTCATCGTTTAAGTCCGAGAGGATGGTTGTGCTTGGAGCAGTGATGTCGCCGATAGATTGAAAGAAGTTATGAAATCAACTTATGATGAGGGAGAGCGCCATAGATGGACCCTTTTTATAAGATGGTAACGCTTGACCTGTAATGTTCTAGATCTCAGGAGAACACAACATGCGTCAGCGGGATGGGGAAGTTGCCGTTCTCTAGGGTATCCTTTGATGTTCGGTAACTTTCGAGATTCTTCGAACTGCCGACAATTATGAATCCCGTTTTGGAAGGCGAATCCGGTGTTGGCATTTGTTTGGAAACTGATAGGAATGGAAAAAAGCTAGCACCGCGTCGATTTATTTACACGCATCAGTTTAGTGGTCTCATATGATTTGCACTATGCTGAACTAGTTCAGCAGCTGACATGATTGCTTAGACGCCAGGATAGTACAGTAATCCAAAAAAATGTAAGTAAGCTATAAGCAGTGGAAATCACGAACAAACATGTTGAATGTCGTCGCTGAGCGCTGAGCTCCGGCATCGGGAATTATCACCATGAGTAGGACCTGCGAAACACATCGCATGATATCTTTCGAAGCTTACTAATAGCTCGTGACCATCACTCAAGGTCCGCAAATCCAACCTGTCGATTGCCGAAATCGAACACCGTGTAAACGCTCCTTAGGAAAACGCCACCGAGGACCCAGAGATCTGGTGATTTAGACAAACATTCAGTGCTCGGATCAGCATGATGGAGCAACTAAAAACGACACCCGGGAATCAAGAATATTGGAAGCTCACTGTCCGCGCTCAGACCAACGATGCCGCTGAAACAGTCAGGCGAACCACTCTGAACCGGTCCCAGGTTGAGGATCGAGGCAGGGATCTGGACCGTCACACCGCCGCCAAAGTAGAAGCTTATCGTCGGGAAATCGTTACACGGGACTGTAGGACGTACGATGGAACCGAAACATCGAATTGGAATTGCATGGAAACTCACAGCTGTAATACCCGTGTGCGATGCTCTTGCCACCGAGGGCCGAGTGCAGGCTGGCCACTTTCAACTGATCACCAACGATGAGGTTGCAACCGGTGTCGATGACGGCGGCTACATCACTCAATATCGTATGCTGAGCTCTTCGAATTTTCTGTATCTTCACCTGCCAGTATCCCTGCCTCAACAGCATAAGCTCACGTCCGCGTCCACTCGACACTTCAACTCACCACTGCGGTTACCGGTGTATATGTGATTTCACCTTTATACAGGTCGCCGTTCTTTCCGCCAAGGTACAACTCGCCTCCATCAGAGGTGATCTTGACTGAGAATACTGGTTCGGTTAACTTTCCTTCATTTACGAGTGTTTCGAAAAAGGGGCTGGCAGGATACGATGACATTGACCGGAAAGCCAACCCCAACAAACCATCCGGAGGGAAGGCCAGACCAGTAGAGTATGTTGTTGCGACACCGATGGTCTGAACGTCCGCCTACTCGATGGTCAGACCTGTATACGTTCGGAAATGACGGAGAACATACACTGAGGCCAGAAATGGTGACATTATCAGTGTATTGTTGGCCTGAGACAGTGGCTCCACCATCAAACTTGATTTTGAATGTCGAACCCTTGGCTGCAGCTGTGCGTGACGAAGCGGGGTTCCAGGGGGTTTGTCCTGAGCAACCGGAGCAAGCGGGCCCTGGAAGGAAGAGATCACTAGTACATGAGACTGAGCAAATAGTTGCGGGGGATGGATGGAATGTACCCACCTGGAACCAGTGTCAATTTCAACTGCAATGGAGGTCAGCTTGGCATATATCAGGAATACAAAGAGAAACACAACTTACCAGTAAAAGATTTGGGAGGAGTACCAACTGTAATGGTGCCATACCAGATGCCACCTCCTTGATTTGCCATCAAGGCGGCTGCGGCACTGGCAGCAGCGCGCTTCTTCGAGTTTAGCAACTCCGTTCCTTTCACCGCAAGCGGGTGGGCCATCACCGTATTCCTCTCATAATTGTCGAGGCCACGCTGTATTTTGCTACAAAAAATATCCTTGAACGAATGGTGATGTAGGTTGAGCCTTGAACGTACGCATTCACTGATTCGACATGGGAGTGGAGTGCGTCGAGATCCACACTGTTGTCAGGCTTCAACCACGAAGACCGTTTGGTGAGTGGTATCACTGTCCCGTTGGTTTTCCGGTCAAGCTCAATGATCGGAAAAGTCGAAGCAGCCGTTGCGAGGATGATTGTAAAGATGGCGAGACGCATTCAGAACAGGGGGCATTGACAAGACTACTGGCCCATCAATGAATTCACCTTTATTTCACCAGTGCATGGCAACGATCTGATCCGAATACTGATAGGCTGCTGATGGCTTTGATGACGAGCGGATCGTTACGGGAGGCTCCTATGGATTAATTATGTATCATAAGACGGAACACCTCGCATGATATCTTTCAAAGCTTACTAAAATAGCTCACCACAATCAGACAAGGTCCGCAAATCCGACCTATTGATTGGCGAAATCGAACACCGTGTAGATGCCCTCTAGGAAAACGGCACCGAGGACCCAGACTCCTAGTGTCATCATAATATGGCTTAGCCATAGCGCATGAAGCTTATGCGAGCAAACGGCTTGAGACGCATGCTTCTACTGGTCAATGGTCATACTGGCAAGATGTCGTCATTGGATGGAGACACTGGTTAACGAGAGATCCCTTGGCTTGGACTATGTAACTGCCTCAAAGATAAGTTAACTCAATCCAGGAATTATGCATAATGACGTTAGCCATCGTTCGAACTACGAGACTTGGAACACACACAGTCGTGTGGTGAGTGAAGTGAAGGAAGGGAAACAAAGACATCACAACTGCCCATTATACGTTTGAAGATGACCACTGGTCGAGTTATCGCTCATGACTGATCCCGGATGCATCAAAATCCAAAATATGCGGTAACAAAAGGGGATCCTCGTCGCGGTTCCCGTCACTGACTAACAGAATCATCACGAGCGGAGTTTTCTGTGAAAAGGAAAGTTGAGATCGCTTCACTTCCGTCATGAATTTGATGCTCACGTGGAAGCAAATCTGATCCCGTTGGCATCCTCCGATCGGTGCATGCTGGTTCGTTAGGTCTGATCCAAATGTCGGACGCAACAGAGGTCCTCCTCGCGAACGATCTCTTTGTGTCGTACATGAATGCAATCCCAAGAGCAAAGTTCGATTCAGACACGAATCTGATTGAAATTCTTCCTTCCTCCATCCCGCTAATGGAACCCCTGAATTTCGTGATCGGTGACAGCGTGTTCGTCATGGATGTTCCCGCCCAGCTAGTTCCCCAGGACGAGAACGTAGTGTGGGGTGGTATCGCTGGAGAACAGTGTGGTGTGGTTGGCGAATTGGGAAGTCCCAGCGGAGAGGGATTGGATTTCATTCTCGGGCAAAAGTTTATGGAGAGATACTATGCGGTGGGTGGCGGGTTCGTCGTCTGAGCAGTACAAGCTGATTTTCTTTTTTACAGAGTCGGTGACCATCCCGGCGCTGGAACAGGGAATGACAGTGTGGCTGCCGTACGTAGTAGACGACCAGCTCGCCCACGTACTGTATGCAAGTAACTCAACACCGAAAAAAACAACTATTATAAAAGAACGGTGCTCATACCAAGCTCGGATTAACGCCTCCGAAGGTCAACGCGCCATCTGCTGGCAGTCTTGCTTTGGTTACAGACATGGACCAGACTCATCGGAACACTCACTCGTGTCACTGTCGCTCGTCGAGGGTGCAAAGTAAACACCTAGTGTTCCAGTGCTTGTTTATTAAAAGTGTCAGACCCTGTGAAAACTTACTGCCAGCAGCAAATCAGGAATCTGCAGACGAGACGAGCCTAATGCATGGTGATGGTGACCTCTAATCAAAATACACCGGAGGTTCTCAGGTTGGAAGCCAAGACCCAATTAGCGCCCAAGTTCCCACCCAACTCCCTCCCAAGTACTCATTGTATATCACCCACAGAACTATGAACACAGACAACACCAGTCAAGCATTGAATCCGCCCATGTCGTATGTACATCCTGTCATCATCCTTGGCAACGTGCTGAGCTGGGTTCTACTAGGGCGGCAAAGACGATCACCATCAAAGGTTCGCCATTCAATAAACTACACCTTTGCAAGTTCACCTTCGTTTGTTTCAGACATCGGACTTCGTACACTAGAGCAGAAAAAGCTCTCGATTGCGAGGAAATATCAAGTCGAATTTTCTGTGGGCGATACATCACGGATGACGAAGAAAGCAAAGGAGAAAAAGAATTATGCCTCATGGAATGAGAATTTGTTTTTGTGGGTGCATTCTCGCTGTTCCACGGGAGGGAACTGAATAGTGTCAGTGATGGCGAGGACCGTTCCACCATCGTTGTGAAGGTTTATGAAAAGCATTTCACGCGAAAGGACGTATTGGTCGGCAGTTTCGCTGGTACTATTGGTAGCGTGCTGGAAAACCTGAAGGATGGCGGTATGAACTCATTTGGTGTCATGATATCTGCTGATGCGATCTCTCTGATCAAAGTACTCGAGGAGCCTCTTCCCAACCTGGATGGTTCCAGTCATTCCGGGTTTACGATCAAGTTCACTGTATCCTCCGACAAACATGGGGGCATGAACGCGGATGAACGTCAAGCTGCAGACGCTGTCACCGGGGCGACCGAAGCGGTTGGAGCACTGGTTCCCACGCCTGCAGTTGTCGGGGCGCTGAGCACGGCGGTTGACATTGGCCCAAGTGTTGCAACCGGGTTCATGACGTCCGATCAGATGTTTGATGTTCTGTTGCAAAGGATCGACTTGTTCGACAAGATCGTGGCTAGTATCGCACAGGTATTTGATCTTCACCGTCCTGACTGCCACTGGCCTGAATGTGACACAGCTTCATCCCTACACGTCGCTTGCTTGGTCTGTATTATCCGCTGCGAACAAGGTATATCTCTTCATCGACGATTTTGTAATCGCTGATTCCTGATGATGGTCCTCACAGGTGCTCGTGAAGCAGAGAGACCGTGACGACCGGGTCGTTCGCTTGGCAGGCGCGATGTGCGATGTCTTCAGCTTCGTCGACGATGCCGAACCCTTGAAGGCGATCAAGACGCACGTCAAGACGATCACACTTCTGATACTGCAAGTGACGGAGTGTGGTTACTTCATCACCGAATACGTCAAGCAGAAGAACTTTTGTCAGTCATCGTCTAATTTATGATGTGTATCCCTCACCTGGATGTTTAGGGATTCGAATGGCGAAATACACGTTCTCCGATATCGATGCTAGGATTACGGATTACGAGAACAAGTTGCGAGAACTCAAGACGGCGTTCTTGGAGGGAGTATCAGTGCAAACGGGTGTCACTGTCGTTCGCATGATGAACATAGTGAAACATGCTGGTAGGTCTCATTCTTTGAACTGCAGGCAGATGCTCACGAACTTGGACAGCTGAATCGATCGACTTGAATGACATGCCATACGCTTTCGGAGCTAGATATGCGGAAGAAAAGGGATGCCTGTCTGGGACGCGCGAGTCCTTCCTCCGCGAGATATGTGACGTCCTCAATGATCCTGATGAGAATGCGCCGCGAGTTTGCTTGCTCAGTGGCGTGGCTGGCTCGGGCAAGTCTGCAGTGGCTCACTCCATCGCCCGACGGTACGATGAACAACAGCGACTAGGCTCGTCATATTGCTTTTCAA
>JBBPOK010000554.1:0-20086 GCA_038091415.1 Leccinum variicolor
TCTGTAGAGTCTGTACAGATAGGGGGTAGTCTGTACAGGTCTGTATTACTAGGTACCTTTCTGTAGGGTCTGTGGGTCTGTGCAACTCTGCACAGCTCTGTAGAGCCAAGGGTGGATTTGCTGATGAGTGTCTCTTCAGACAGGATGTCGGGGCTATGGCATCGAGCTCCTCGAAGGTCCTGTCGACGTCGCAAGACAGCAATGGAAGCAGTTTCAGAAACGGTGTCGCATGTGGGGCGTGCGCACTATGCTCCAGAGCAAGCGCGTCGCCGAGTTGCTGGCAGAGGCCGACGTAGTGCTGGTCAACAACAAGGTGTTTCAACAATCACGTGAGTGTGCCAACGTCTGTCAGCCCAGACTCGTGTCTAAGGTCGTTTGCAGTGAACGAGGCATTGAGAGCAAAATTCTTGGATCTCAAGGAGAGCGCGATAGTCGTTTCGCTAAGGCCTTTTGTGTCTTCCAACGCCTGCATGACTGAACGCAACGTACGTGGATCGTTTTATTTGCCTCGACGAGACCAGAAGATTCTCTCTACAGGCTGACGACATATGTGCGATTTTCGACTTCGTCGAGGGGCCATATCGGTCGGGGAGTGTCTCGTGGGGAAGTGGTGGGGGGACATATTACTTGCACCACGTCGATAGGGTGGGATATGCGAATGTTAAGCAAAGATTCAAGAATTTGCACGCGAGGAGTGCGAGAAGGCGGCGGTGGTGACGGGGGGGATGTGTTGATATACTCTTGTTCGTCTGTAGATATTTGACTCGGGAAGTCGTTGTAACATACCTGGCACGTTCCGCGTCCTCCGAGGAGACGATAGTGTGATTCTCATTGCAACTGAGGTTCTAACTAATTAGTAACGAATCAACAGTGCCCTCCTATGCCGTTTCCGATGCGCAGACGCGCATACTATGGCTACATTCATTCTCTCTCGTTGCCGTGTGATCCCATCATGCAAGCAGTACTGACGCGGACGCCCCGTATTTCCTTATAGTATACAACCCGTGGAAAACCATTACATAACACTATGAACTGTACCGTCACTATACCGTGACAAAAATTTGCAATGATCATCATGCAATTCACTTCCTGGTTGTGCAAAAAGCAGAACAAGAGACGAAAAGGTTCAGTGGCACTCCATTTCATCATTCTGGCAATGTCTCCGAACGATCAATGTATATAGTGGGTCGTTTCCTTTTTTTTTTTTGGACGAGCGAATACATTGTACAGCAACTGGCTAGCCTAGTCCTACACAATACGCTAGGGCAACAGTCGAAACTGTTGGTCCGAGGAAATGCTCTTACGCACTCCCCGTGAGGTACGGGGGTGTGGGACTCTAAGCTGCAGGTATGCCCTGGTCAGTCTGGGTCGCTTCTCGTTTTCATTTACAACCTGCCCGATTTTTCACCCATGTCCGACACTAAATCATCGAAACGCAAGAGAGTCGACACTCCTTCCATAGAAACCTCTCAAAGTTCATCTTCTGAGTATGTCGTTTCGTTCTCTTCATTGCTTTCCACTATGGAAATCACTTCCGTCGTAGCATGTCTGCAGCTTCTACTGATACGGTTCAAAGTGTTCCGAATCCGAACGACCAGCGTAAATAGTTTCCATTATCGCTACCTCTTTCAACACGACAAACCCTCCTTACTCAGCAGACAATTAAAATGCACGTATTGAACCGCATGTAAACTCCGAGTCTAACGGATCTGAGGAAACAGAACTCAACACGGATGTGACCCATTTCCCGAGGCAGTTCGAAATCTTCGAAATCACACCATCCTGTATGCTGTCGTAACACTTCCATTCCATATCTGACCTTTTCCTAGTCGTGTGCTCATTATCGCCAACTGGACCTCTACGAGCCAGACCACTTTTGCTATAGAGAACGTTCCAACCCACCTCACCTGGGGTACCAAATACTCCACTAGCCCCTTCATTTGCAATTCTGCAAACGAACCTGTAATCGTTTGGACCGTCGGCTACGTTGACGCCATCAACCCTGGCTGCCACCGACCCTGGTATGAAAACGCACGGCATCACCGTAACACCCGTCACGCAATGAGATATGTTCCGATGGAGCTTTGCAAAGTAGCAGTACATCACTTTAACTCCTGGCGACGACCTGCCAATTCTTCGCCTTTGTCGTTGGCCAACGTGTCCCCGTCGCCGCCGCCCATCATCCAAAATTCCGTCTTTTCCGTCTGAGTCACGAGCTATTCTCGTTTAACGACTCACCTCCCCGTCTCAGCGCGACCTCTCACCCGTTCACAGCTTCTACCAAGGCTACTAAGCGCCTCCTAGACTACGAGAAGAAGACAATCTCCCCTCTATGCATGCCTCGCGGAACATTCACGTGTTCAGTCGATCTGAGCCAAGTGATTGTATGCTATTCGTGCTCTATTCCGGAAGGCGATTTCTTAGCCGACGCCTCACTCGCTGCGAGTCCTCCCTTGTACCGCACATCGAGTTACGTCCATTCCGAAGAACATACCTGGGAGGACGCCCTTCGACAGCCATTTGATCCTGGCATTGGGCAGATCGATCTTAGGTACCACCGCTCCCTTCTCATTAGTTCATCATTTCGGAGTTGCAATTAACGACTCAAGTCTACACCGCCTTCCATCGGCGATCTGGTAGTAGGGTTAAACAACACGCGCGAGTTGTCTAAGTAGACTCTCCTTTCGAAACAGACCCTGTCGAGTCCGCACGCATGCGTTCCTTGGAGCGAACACCGTCCGGAGTCTCTGCCATATGTTCTCGTCTTTTTTTCATGATGATGAATACCTTTATCTGATGACCCTTTCAAAGTGGGAGATATGCTTATTCTCATACCCTCTGATATCTGCCAGGGCGGGCCTTAAAGAACTCGACTTTATCCGGCAACCAAATCAGATTCTTGCCTTGGCAGGTGTGGGACTTGAACCTTGAGAAGCTCATGGTCGACTCTAACCCGTTCCTGCCAGAGCTATCTCGGTGTCCTTCTTTGCCTGACCATGGCTCGTCTCTGGCACGTCCTCGCCTGCACTCGCGTCACTCGATCACGCGACTACACTACGAAAACCGTCGTATTGTGTGTAGTCGTTTTAAATATTCAAGTGTATTGAGGAATATTGTACAGCTTGTGTGCTACTACATTGCACTCTGACGTTAACCGCTGCATGGCTGTGGGAATCCGATATGTGGGTTGCGCCCACCGCGCCGATCCGCCTTCGAAGAACTGTGATCTGAACTTATCACATTAGGAAAGTATACACAGCCTACGATAAGTACAATACATTCGTGACGTGAACATTGCTGACTTGGACAGGCTCCCACCCATCCGCGGCGCTGATCCGCCTTCGAAGAACGATCGAACATTACATCAGGAGGCCTACGATAAGTACCGGTACATTCGTGTGCTGACGCTCCTGTCCGCCGCAGGCGGCCGGCCACATCCACTTCGAAAAACGATCAAACCCTATTTACATTACGGAGTGCCCGGAGGGCTGTGGTATCGGTAAAAGGGCGGCTATGATATATACCTAATTCGTTCGTATGACGTAGGCTCCTGTCCGCGCATCCGCCTTCGAGGGACGGTCGAACATCACATTAGGCAAGTTCGTTCCACAATTATATAAGCCACTGCATAAGTAAAATGTCCGTATTGGAGGATACACAGCCATTAAGTCCAGAATTGGTGGTTTTTTTGGCTGTCAGTTCAACTGAACTATTTTCGCCAAGTTTCTGCAGCTCAACTCCTTTACAGGAGCCACTACATAGAGGCAACTTCGACCTACCAAGACCTCACCGGCACCCTTCTCCACTTCAAAGTACATGATGATTGAAGTTCGACTCCCAGTCTCATCTCACGTGCAAAGCTATGAGTGCGCCGTGCCTCACACTTCCACAAGCATGAAGCTACCTGCGGAGCACCAGCTCATCCCTGGTAACTTGGCTTTCAGGAACCCTACCTCCCGCATCTCCAAGTCCGACGCAAAGCCTTCTCGGACGGACGAAGATCCGAAAAGCATAGATACTCGTAGGCTCGATGAATACACAGCTCAACTACTGAGGATATCTCACCGAATGGTCTGTACCTTTGCTTTCTTCATAGTAAAATACCCAGTGTTGATAGAGAGTACAGGGGGGACCAGTAGATTTACCGCGGCGAAAGTCTGTCAACCAAGTACTTTCAGAGTACACCTGCGCGCTCTCCAGGAAGAAATCTGCGGTGCTTGCACTGGCTGCAGCACAAGTAGCCTGTGAAGAGTCTGAAGCCGTGCTCGTTGAAGCATACGGTGCAACGTCTCTGAAACATATTCGCGATGACCACTACGTTACAGACGACCCTAGATCTGCAACTGGCAGATACTTCGACGCTGTTTCTGATATCCGTTTTGATCCGCTGGAGCTGTAAGCCTCAGTAAGTGCGTGTTCTCGTGTGCTCACAGATATACTTATTTCCAAGTATAAGGCAGTTGTAAACTCGTTCACAGCCCATACTCTTTTGAAGGACAGCTTCTTTCTTTTTAAACCATAGTGCTACCTTCCTCTGTGATATACTCTGTTGTATTTGGTTTTGCTTCCTTGTTGTGATTTTAGTACCCAAGTTGTACAAACTGATAAATTCTGTGAGCCTTGAGAATGTACCTGTCGAACCGTAGTATCAAATCGATCATACCTTTCCATGCTTGTACTTCCAGTCGTGAAATCTGCGGCCTGAGAAATCCATACTGTTATCCTATAGTATCAGTATTTGTTCCTTTGCCGGGACATGGTTCACTTCCTCAGTACACCGATTCGAGTCACGTTCAATCATTACCTTGTCGTCAGTCGCTTGGAAGTTGGAGTTTGGGTATGCCTGCCCTCGAAAGTCTAGGTGTTAGACTGTCGCTACCGCATGGGGCAACCTGAGAGATAGTCGGCAAGTTCATGACCGAACACACCAGTTGGGACCGAGTCGATTCCACTACCTCCTTGATCTTAAAACTGTCAACGGCCAAGCTTACTGAGAGAGAATCCCCCCCAACGACTACCTCTCATTATCCACTTCTTGCTAAGAGATGCCAATGGTCATATCCCCTCCTGACCTCTTCTCCGAAATAATTGGATCGGGGGACTCGCGTCTGCTTGTTCCAGTCCCAACCCCACACCGAAACATGAAGTAGACACAGGATCCAGGCGCTCTCACCATGCGTCATGGAACACCGGGAAATGAGGGCTCTACTCTACTCGTGCAAGCAAACGAAGGTCATGCGAACACGATCAGTTCTGCTGGTAACCTCTCGATTGCAATCACATTGGGAGTGGTGCATCATTTCATTGCGAGAACGGACAACGAATGATGAATTCCAATTGTATTACTTAGTAGGTATGATCATGTTCCCTCCCGTGACGGTCAGTCCTGGCACACATCCTGCACATTCCAAGATAATGTGTACTTATGTAGCGGATCTAGGCCAGAGACTTACTACGGAGCTGCAACTGGAAAGTTTCCGTCACTGTGACCACAATGATTTCTTTCACTTTTGACCTGCGCGGACCCATGACACGGGTGCGTTGTCCTTAGTATATACACGATTATTCATGTCTGATTCCCAATGCAAAAAACGGCACGATCAGCGACAGCGACCACAATGCACTACGTTTTAGTGTTGCTATTGCGACGCCGTGTCGCTGACGACCAAACATTCCAGGGCCGCCGCATCAGCGTTATGATTCGTAACACAAGGGTTCAAGGCAGTTTCCTGGTGGGTTTGGTAACGGTCCCGAAACTGCGGCAATGTTTCAAGTTTGCAACTGGTATAGTGAGCATTCACGCTGCTATCCGCGCTGCGCGTGTCAATTAAAAAATTGATGCAATTGTGTACTACAATGGATTCGTCTTATATGTCTCGGAAGCTGAAGCTGACATGTCTTATTAGTCTTCAGTTTTTCGAGTTGTCGTATGTTCACTGTCGTGTGATTGAACTGCTCAAGCGACCAAGCCTCGGTAAATCATTCGATATGCCATGGTTCAACTCATCAGCGAAGCACGTCACGAGCTTTCTGCATGGTTATACTACTCTGATAATGTCTCGTAGACGTGCCACCTAGGTTGGAAACTTTCACAAGGAATGAGTAGTAGTTCGCGGAATCGCGGCAAACAATGTATAACAGTGGAAACGTTGTTTATCCACCCTCATGATGGAGTCGGGGACAGGCGCCTTGCGCCGCTACTATAATAAAACTGTTGGCCCATCACTGATCTACGAGCACGCTGGCTACCGACGAGGCAAAGTGACACTGGAACCACAAACGTTCGCCGGACTTTCTCCGAGTAACTATGGGACTCGGAAGTGAATTGCATGACAATGAGATAGAATATTAATAAGTATCTTTAATTTAGCGTGGCGGTGCTAAAACGCGCTATTCGGGTCGCACCTTCGGGCGGGACCGATCGCGACCACGACGTCTCGAGCGATACCAGAGAACCTGGAATGATGCCGAGAGATGAGAACGGTAGTGCGTAGATGTGAGTACCACTCACTAGCAAGCGCTCGACGACGCCTCGTGCGCCGGGACCGATCGCGACCACGACGTTTCTCGGAACAAAACCGTGACCTGGGCCAGAGAGCATGGACAAGCGCTCGACAAGATACAACGACTCTTGTGGGACCGATCGCGACCAGGGAGCGTAACGTCGAGAGATAAGAACCTAGTATGTAGATGAGCATACTGGCACCCACTCACTAGAAAGCGCTCCGAGTCGACGACTCTTCGCGCGGGGACCGATCGCGACACGACTCGGACGTTTCGAGCAATACCAGAGAGCATGCAGTGACAGTAGTGAACCGTCCGCTTGGAAAGGTGCGGAGCGAGCCCGAGAACCTGGAAGGAACAATAACGTCGGGAGATGCCAAGAACGTATGTAGATGAGCGTACACTCACTAGAAACGTACTGGGACTTCCCTCCCACACGCGCGAGCACCGGTGGGTCGGAAAGGTTGTCACGCGAGGACCCCGAGTCCACGAAGTCCTTGAAGATAATGTGCAGTGTATATAAGCGTCACTGCATACTAAATAGTATTATTAGTAGGACTCAATGTCATTGAGTCACCGTGACCGAGTGGGACTCAGGCTTTCCATGCATGATGCGAGCGAGCATCCGTGAGTTCGAGTTGAAAAGAAGGAAGTTGTGTGCTGAGGAGACACCACGAAATCCTTGCGGATCATGTCTTGCCAGTGGGAGCCTGAGGACTGAGACCTGGTGTTCAACGTTGAGCTCCCACTCGGGTGTGAGGCCCGTGAGTCGACTGTCGGACTCAAGGTAGAGGCATAGTAGGGTGCTCAGGCTGCGGTGCCAAGCGACGAGCGGTGGTGTGTTGACAACGTTGAGCCGAGGCGGTAAACGCCGGGAGAATACCTGGAGAATACTTGATTTTTTTCTTGTCGCACCACAATTCTGGAGTTCTCAGCCATGAGGCCGAACTCAATGCCTTCCCCATTTGGAAGGCTTATGTAAGCTTCGAGCGGGACGGGGGAACGGCGTTCCCCCGTCCCGCGTTCACGCTGCTTCCCACCCGTTCCCTCATTTTTGCCGTTCTCAAGGCGTCAAGCAGCGTTCCACGCAACTTCCAGCGACACACCTGTCACGGTAAGCATCACAGTGCTCGTGCTACCGAGTTTTTATTGTCATTTCCAGAGTCAAACACGCTCTTTCCTGTCTGTGACTCGTCTGCACCACCCGCAAGCACTGGTTTGCCATACACAATGTTTTGTCTGAGCCCTGCCAGGTGCAGTGTCAGCCCAGTTGATTAGTACATAGCTTGAGCACATGCCAGTGCGCGCACATCGCCCGCCCGGCGGGCCGGCGCCCATCGGCACCCGAGGAAGACTCGGATGACACAATGATCTGTGTAAGTTGCCATCATAGGCTTCGTGTCTGTCTCCGTGTCTCACGCGGCTTAGTAGACTCTGCTAAGCAATCGGTACACGGGATCGAAGACACTTCAAGCGTGTGTGCTTCCCTCCTTTTGACGAGGAAGAACCGCCGCTTGACTATGGAGACAACATTTTGGATGTCGAGCCTTTGGAGGCCATTCAGCGGGAGCTAGATTCTGATGAAGATGCGGCAATCGTTGACTGGTTTTATGACCCAAAGCCACTCTTCGACTCTCCTGCCGTTAATGGTTCCTCATACCGCTACTGGTCGCTCACCCTTCCAGTAATGGCGAACCTTTATTGCCTCGGACGCACCTTGTTATCGGACCGTCCGGATAATAACACGACTTACTTGTTTGACAAGAAGTCTTTGTTCACGGCCAAGGCTTTGAACATGGTTATTCCTGGTGAACCCAAATTCGAGCCACTCTATCGCTCGGATACGGACGCATTTGATGAAGATTGGAACGAGTTCAATGACATCGGCAAGGTGATCATCCGCAATCAAATCCGTACCGAGTACAAAGTCGCCTTCCCCCCTCCCATCTATACAACTCGTTACCTCGTTCAGTCCACCTTGTCCCCTTACCACGTACCCAAAAACGTCTATATGATTCGGACGGATGACCCAGACTTGCCCGCATTCTATTTCGACCCCCTTATCCCTATTTCTCTTCGAGGCGTCACAGCCCAAAACGCTCCTCTCGTATCCCACGAGGACAAAATCTTCGGTCCCAATGGTATTGACGAGGACGACTTTGAGCTTCCTGATGAAGTACAGCCATTCTTGGAGGACAAGCCTCTTGAAAACGACATCACAGCGGATGCGATCGCTTTATGGTGGGATCGATCGATCGGATATCAGTCACGTCACGGTGACCATGATGTCAGTCGGGGCACGCTGCTGCCTTTTCTCTCACCCCTCTCTCCGCGGCTCTGTTTACCAGTGACGGACAAGATGGGTATAGATGAGTTGTGGCCAGTAAGTAACAGCCCCCCAGGCTTTGCACTGAATCGTGAGTGATATTGCTCATAGATTTTGTTGTGCACCGCAGAGAAGCGCTCGCTCTTCGAAGTTGTCGTCAACGAAGGCTTTCGGCCCACAGGACCGGCGGGCCCCGAACTTGAAGATCGTTTGCAGTTGTTCAAGATCGGAATAGACGCAAGGGGAGTTGTTTCGTTTCGTTTCGTTTTTCTTTCTCTTGATTGATTTTTCCTGTGGACTTAGTGCGTGGATGCGTGCCATCTACCCTGTCTGTCCACTCGAACATGACTTCGTGCCAGGCACTGCTCAAAACCCTGAGCTTCAAACCTTCTTCCTTTGGCTCGGGGTCATTCTTATGATGCCGGTGCATGCTGTTTTCGTGTTTGATGGGCTCATGCAACCACGGACGAAGGGGGGAAAGCAAGTCCACGGCCAACCACATTGGCTCACTCGTGGTTTCCGTGAGCTTCTCCAGGCGTTTGGGTTTCAGTGGCACGAGGTAAATTGTTGTCTCTCTGGTGTTGTGAACCTGACTCGGAATGAACATCGCATCGTTCAGGTCCCCGGCGAGGCTCAAGCCGAGCTCGCAATCCTCAACCGGCTTGGCCTCGTGGACATGGTTCTCACATCAGACGTCAACTCACTTGTCTTTGGAGCCACGCGTGTTGCACGCTGGTATGTGATATTGACTTTTTTTCCCTTCTCGGTGTATTCAAGCTCTTACTATGTTCTTGAAGCCCCGAGTGGTCGTTGACCGCACCGTATCTCGAAAACATCGAAATCCTGACGGATCAAGCACTAAGTGACTTGGACCAGCCCGGGGGGAGCCTGCCCAAAGCTGAGCGTGTACTCATTGCCCTCCTTGTAGGTGGGGCCCGGGGCCACAATGTAAGCTTCCCGAGTCGTGCTTGACCTTCGACATGCACACTGAGATTGTCTTACAGGATCTTGAAGGTGTTGCCGGCTGTGGCATCACAATTGCACATGGCCTTGCTCACTATGGGCTCAGAGTTGCCTTGTCCGAGGCCTTTGATAGGATGGAGATGTCGGTGTTCTCCGAGTTCCTCGTGCGCTGGCGTGATGAGCTACGAACGGTCTTGACCTTAGACCCTGATAACCACTTGGGTTGAGGACATCCGGAAATTGCCAGCCAGGTTCCGGAGACCTTCCCGGACTATGAAGACCTGAAACGTTACCTATCACCGTTGACGACATTTTCTGGTATCCGAGTCGGTCCATCTTGTATATACGAAGTCAATGCCACCCAGCCTTGCATGAGGCTGATCGCAACACGTTGCGAGCAATACTTCGGGTTCGGTTGGGAGGCCACTTTGGCCATTATGCGCGGCACCATTTGGGAAGGCGCTGCAATACGGTTGATGTGCAAGGTGGGTATTGCGGATAATACCTGCCTCTTTCTCGCTCGAAGTGACCGTGACTAACTTGCTTGCTACCAAAGCAAATACGAGACCTAACCGTGTATCGACATACTGCCAGTGGCGTGGTCAAGCTGCTCGAACGCTGGGAGATCAACCAGCACAAGTCAAAGCTTGATGTGTTCAGGCTGATATATGATGCCCGACAGTTCGGTGATGCTGCACGATCGGCGCTCTCTGTGTCATCACAGGACCGTGACATCGCGCAATTGAGTCTAGTAGGCGGGCCCGCGAACGACAAGAAAATGTATTTTCAACGGATCCTAGCAGCGGTGGTCAGCTACGCTCTTCCTGATGCTGTTCAAAGAATGGATGGAGTCAGACGTATGTGAGAGGGTTGAAGGGGGCTATTGGAACATCTGTGTATTGTACTGACATGTGGCGTCTTGAACTGGCTAGTAACACGGTGTATATTGAAGTCACGGTTGTACCCAATGATCGAGAGAGTCGGCACCTTCCAGATTTCAAATTTCAAAACAGTTTGACGACCGGCTGGTCGGTTTTTCAAGCCGTCACAAACTTCTTGGCCCGTTTGTTCGAGTCAAGACCAATGCCGCGTGCACGGTCGTCAGTCACCACAAAGGCAGCTCTGCAGCCACCAGCGCCTCCAAAGAAGGCCAATAGGACTCGAAAGAAGCCTGCCCAGACTCCATTGAACGACCAGGACAGCTCACTTGAACGGATCGTCCAGCTGAAGGAAGCTGGGAAAGATGAGCATCTCCGAGCACCGAACACTAAAACATGCTATGCTGGTCATGTGAAACGAGGTCGGGAGTGGCTTGCAAAGCACTTTTCCACCGACTCTGACACCGTGACCGATGCCGATGCCGCAGTGGACAAGCTGGGCTCAACAAATTGCACGAATGCTGTCTTGACCACTTCCGAGACTTCCGAGACTCCACAAGACCTGTACCGGGACCCGGACTTCTGTCAGGCATTTGACGGCACTCCAAACAGGACATCAGACAAGGCCCTGGCACTGTTTCTTGCCTACAAGGGATTTGATCAACAGCTCGGAAAGGGAACCATTGAGGGAATACGTGCCGCATTCAAGGCCTTTTGGGACAAAGTGTGAGTGATATTCTATTTGGTGCGCTGCCACGCCATCCGGACTAAAATCCTACAAACTCAAACAGCGACGGTGACACGTACCGGGGACGTTGGCACTTCAACGATGCCAGACAACGTTGGGAAGGAAATCCGGTCAACTCTGCGGAGGTCGATGACACCGTCAACGCATTGAAACACAAGTCGAGTTCTGACGCCGACGGGCGCAGACACTCAAAGGCGATGTCAATAGAAAACATGGCCCAGATGCTCGAATGGTCTCGGAAGGCATGCCCAGACCTGGAGGCGGCTCTGAAAGGACTCGAACGATGGCTTGCTGGAGATCCACAGTCCGCAAAACTGTGGGCGCGCATCAGAGACAAACCGTCGGTCATACGGCACTTGGAACAGCTTGCCATCCAAGCGTGTGCATGGACTCTTTGGACAAGGCAAGTGCTTGCTTCAGCTCATGGTGGTCATGCAGGTGAGCTGAGGTACTATCCGCTGGTCACCGTGACGGTGGTCGACCTGCAGGTGTTGTGAGTCGATTGAGTTGCGTCGATCGAATATCATTATCCCCGATCAGGCTGCCGTTGACCGTGTCTTGAGGAAATGTCTCGCTGGCGAGGAACTGCTGATGATGGACTGCCAAGTAGTATTCTTCATAGTCCATCTTACGAACCGGAAGGGCTGGCAACAGAAGGTCGATAGCGGGGTTGTCGAGAAGGACCTCAAATGTATGTTGGATCAGTCATTGCCAGATATGATCACGGTCGTGATACTGATCGGATTTGCTTGCCAATGCTGCCCTGGGTGTTATGATGTTGCAGGTAATCAGTACCATGTATATCCCAAACCCGAGGTCCCGGCAACGAATGCCTTCGTCTGGCTCCTCGTGTGCGTTGACTCGAGCTGCCACTCTTTTAGCAGCACCATCCACACACTGGCAACCAGCCAACTCGGAAGTGCAGCACGCACCGTTGACCATCCGAATCCCCGCCGCTCGCTGCCTCGCCACTGAGTCGTCTGAGTCTACACTCCCGCCAGCAGCCACAAGACTCGCAAACACGCCGACAATGTTCGACTCCGCCAGTGCGGCGGCTGCGAACGGACCCGTCTCAGGCTCAGGTGCCTCGTGCCAGCAGCCTGGCACTGTCATCGGCAACCCGACTCCGACTGACCACTCGGACACGGTCGCCGACATGTTCTCGGACGGCCCCACCCCGGGGCTGTGCATTCCAAGCGCCCGCTCGATGCTCTCCGTCAGCACAGATCATTCCAAGGCGAACACGTGGAAGGTGGTGGTGAGACACTGGATCAGCGGGCTGCCGGAACTCGGGCTGGAAACCCCGCTGAAGGACTGGCCCGAGAGATGGTACGCCCATGGCGCGAACCGCAAGATGTTCGGCATGCTTCGCCACAATCGCGAAGTCATCGCGAAGGAATTCCTGGAAGTGTGAGTACCGTTTCACAAATCCGCCCGCCCACACGGACGATCGCTCACCGTGCTCGCTGCACCTTTGTTTCCGACCGCTCAGTTACGAGTCCGACGAGGCGCGCTTCCTCGCCGCCTACCCCGAGTCCAGCAGAGGGATCTCCCCTCTCCTCACTGCCATCAATGTCGCACGGTCGGCACGCGGCGAGATCGTCAAGCGATCTCGAGTCACTGCTGCCGGTGGTCACGGTAACTTGAATCAGTGATCGCCGTCGACCGACACTCGCCGCCCTCACTCACTTCTTTTATTCTACCCAGCTAGCCTTTCGTCCGCCTACTAGTTGTATGTTAGTACCAGTCACGCAGCCAGCCGCCACGCCCTGGCTCTCGCCTTAATACCGGGTTCGCGTTCGCGTTCCGAGTCTGTTCCATGTGTTCGTCTCTTTCCCCGTCCCTCGTTTCGTTCGTTCGTACGGTAGTAATTGTGTGGCAGAGTCGCGCCGTGAAACGTTCGCGTTCAAGTTCGCGCGCGCTCTTTCTTAATTTCGTCTCGTCGTTCGAGTTTGTATCATAGTCCTTCGTCGTGCACGTCGTCGTCCGTTTGTTTGATTTCCCCGTCCGTTTGTATCCCATAGCACTTTCATTTTATATTTTGGAATAAGTTAAGTTATCAGTTTTGGAGGGCGTGGGAAACATGCTCAGGATTCAACGTTCAGCACCGGGTTGGCGGTTCTCACCACCTTGCTGGTCGCAGCGGTCCAAGGTGACAACAGTGTCGAAGGCCTCTACTCCCTCATCCAGAGACGCATTCCAGCTCATAACCAGTCCTTCAACTTTATCTGGTCGCAGAATGATAGCGTCTTCGATACGTTTACCTTGAGCGATGCACACCCGCAAGGAGGGGGAGATGCTCAGATCAACATCCAGTGCACCTCAATCAGCGCATGCGCACGTGGTTTGTACACGTAGGTTTTGCCGACCCTCTCCTCTTCCAACCTGTACTGAAGTACGACGCCTTCGTCGCAGCTACCTCACTGATTATGGTGGTGTCGACATCTGGTGGACCGGTTCTAGACTCGACAACCTTCCCGCAAAGCTACCGTCCGTCAGGAAGCCCGTGACACAGAGCACCATTGTCAAATACCGCTATTTCTTCAACACGGTCACATTCAGCTACACAACCGCGTTCTACTCCTTCGAAGACTGGGAGTTGCTCTTTGACTGGATGGCGCTCCGCGGCGTCAACCTCCCCCTCGCATGGGTCGGCTATGAATACACCTTCATCCAAGTATTCCGAGAAGCAGGACTCAACGACTCGGACATCTTCGACTTCTTGTCAGGACCACCTTTCCAAGCCTGGAACCGCTTCGGGAACATCCAGGGCAGCTGGGGCGGCGAGCTACCGATGCAATGGGTCAACGATCAATTCAACCTCCAACAACAGCTCATCCCACGCATGGTCGAACTCGGGATGACCCCCGGGATGCCTTCGTTTACGGGATTCGTCCCACACGCACTCTCTACATTGTACCCTAACGCGTCCATCATCATCGGGGGTCAATGGGAGGGGTTCTCAAGCGCATATACCAACGTCTCCTTCCTCGAGCCCTTTGACCCCCTCTTTGTTACTCTCCAAAAGTCCTTCATCGACAAACAGGCGGCCGCATACGGCAACGTGTCGCACATCTACACACTCGATCAGTACAACGAGAACAACCCATCAAGCAGCAACGTCTCGTACCTGCAGAGCATCGCGTCCAGCACATTCGCCAGTCTGCGCGCCGCTGACCCTGAAGCAGTCTGGATGATGCAAGGTTGGATGTTCTTCAGCTCTGAGACGTTTTGGACCACGGACCTCGTTCAAGCGTATCTCGGAGGTGTCCCAGGGAACGACAGCATGATCATCCTGGACCTCTACAGCGAGGCGCAGCCTCAATGGCAAAGGTTGAATGCTTACTATGGAAAGTCTTGGATTTGGTGCGAACTCCACGACTATGGAGGAAACATGGGTTTCGAGGGCAACTTTGTCAATGTCACGGAAGCTCCGCTGAGCGCTCTTGCTTCATCTGGAGGTTCCATGGTTGGCATGGGCTTGACGCCGGAAGGTCTGGAAGGAAACGAGATTGTCTACTATGACGTCCTTTTCGACCAGGCTTGGTCGTCGATGCCCATCAACCAGACCACATATATTTTTTCGTGGATCTCGAGGCGCTACAATGCTGAGAATCTCTCTCAAACCATTGTAGATGCCTGGCAATTGCTTGGCTCGACGATATATAACAACCAGAACCTGTCAGCCCAGGCGACCGTCAAGAGCATCTTGGAGCTCGCGCCAGGCTTGTCGGGACTTGTAAACCGCACGGGACATCACCCCACCCTCGTGTTCTACGACACTAATACCACCATTGTCCCTGCTCTACAGGCGCTGATCCACGCTGGCCAATCATCCGACGAGCTCGCCGAGATCCCAGAGTTCCTATACGACCTGGTAGACCTGACCCGCCAGCTGCTCGCCAATAGGTTCATCGACCTGTACCAGTCCCTGGTCGGCGTCTTCAACGCATCGACGACCCACGCGGGTGCCGTGCAAGCGGCGGCTGAATCTCTCCTGAAACTCCTGCAAGACCTCGACGACCTCCTGTGCACGAACGCGCATTTCCGGCTGTCCCGCTGGCTCGACGCCGCGCGCAGTTAGTCGGGCGCCAACGAGACGTACGCAGGTTACCTCGCCTACACGGCGCGGAACCAGATTACACTTTGGGGGCCGACGGGCGAGATCGATGATTATGCATCGAAGCAGTGGGGTGGGCTCGTGGGTAGTTATTACGCGGTGCGGTGGGCGGCCTTCGTTGGGTACCTTGTGGGGTGTAAGCAGAACGGGACCGCGTACGATGCGGGCACGGTGGCGGATTTGATGCTCGCGATCGGACAGCAGTGGGACGATGATGGCCATTCGGTAGGTTGTGGCGTTCTGGAAGGGAAGGCGGATACGTTGGCGATCGTGCGCGTGTTGGCTGCCCAGTATGCCTGAGTACTACCTCTACCTAGCTCGCAAGTTACGGACGGATGCTCCTCGGAGCAATGTCACTATCTGTGCGATTTGGCGGTGTGTGGATGAACAGCGCCTTAGTGCCATACCATATCGACGACTAGAATGAAAAGACAGATCGTCTCCACTGGCACTGACCCAGTGAATCAGCATGTTCATGCCTCGCGCCCGTCCACATCCGAGCAGCCAGAACGCACTCCCGACCTCACCGATCTGCAGTGCCTCGCAGGACGTATCCATACGCATACGCCACCTTCATGATCACGGCCGAGGAGAACATGTGAGCAAGCCATCATAGAACCGAGTACCCAGAAAAGTCATGTGGTGAAATGAGACGACGGGTCGTCCAGCAGATGGGTCAGCATTGCGTACACCTTCTGTAGTTGTCTTGGATGGTAAGTCAATGCTCATCCAACATCGGAAACAGAAACCGCTCGCATATAGCGTTCCTGAAAGGCCCTTGGAAACTCTGACCTTTCTCTCTTCTCCGCCAATTAATCGCCCAAAAAAATGACTTTGGTACATACGATTTGCCGTTTGTCACATTCGTTTACTGCCTTGATTATAAGACGCCTGCACATGAGAGCATAACCCTAGAACCCCTATTCCCGGGAGCCACGTCGGATCCGATGCATGAATAAAAGACGGACGCTTTCGGATTCTGCAACTGTCTTGGGTGTTGTGAGCCAAGGCCGCTTCTTTGCTAAAAGAATTAGTGTACGTAGTAGTCTGTGCAACCAGAACCCGGAACCGTACCACTGAGCGCTAGAGTTGGTACTATCGTAGTCACATCGGACCATTCCGAGACGCTGCTGGGTCCGTTGTCTGATTGGTGGATCATCGATCATCGATCAAATCGATCAAACTTCAAAACATTCTCACGCCGCAGTAGACATGTCCCTCCTCGAGTGGTCCAGTGAGTTCAAAAAAATATGTTTTCACTTTGCTTCTTACCGATTTTATTCAGCGCCCGAGCGACGGAGAGACGAAAAAGTCTTACCTGTCATACCAAACGAGATCTACCTTCATGTCTTTCAATTCATCACCCCATCCAATGAACGCCTACCACCAGAAGAACTCAAGACATTCCACAAGCTTTCTCGAGTCTGCAAGTTCTTTGCCAACGTCTGCCTTCCACGCGTTTTCGAGTCCGTGGGGATCTCTAGCTTCGTTTCCCGCAGAGACACCGCCTGCAGATACAAGGCGTCGCTTGCATCTATGCTGTGCACACAGATTTTAGAGAAGCAACCTCTCGCGCTCGCGCTTGCTGAGACAGTGAGGGCATGTCATTTCACCAACCCGGCGCTAGCCCGCGCCGTGGATTCAATGACGATCGATTCGTTCACTTTCAAGAAGTACATTTCTGCAACCATACTCATGAAGAACATCCGCGAACTCCTCTTCTCAAACTATGTTGTGGAAGCGGAGCACTGGAGTATGATCGCAGCACTGCCGTCGCTTACGGATCTGTCGTTACATTCGTGCGAGCTTGAGGAGCCTCCTTCAGTGGGCGCCGAACCCGAGGACGAGTTTCAGCTGAAAGTGTCTCGACTTAGTGTGCTTGACTGTAACTAGGATCTGCTACCTCTCGAGCTCGCTGATCTGGAGTGCTTGCGCATACTTACGATGGAGTTCGGTACTCTCGATGAAACCTGGTCTTGCGACGGGGAGACTTGGCTACTCGAGTCTGCGATCACGGAACTGCAATTCTATGTTAGGGAGGAAGAAGCACTTCACGACATGAACCTCTCTCTGGATCCCACCCTCGAGCTATTGCCGCGGCCTCTCGAGGTGCTGTGTTTCTTCGTTGAATTGCCAGATGATTGCGAAAATGCTCTATTAGTCTTCACGCACATGTTGGGTGCTGCATGGGAGAGGCTTTCTTCCTTGCGCTCACTCACAGTGCGAGTGGTAGATGGGACGCCGGTCACGGACGTAAGTCGACATGTGTCCCTTGTTTGGTGTCTCGCATGGTCACTGAAGTGTTTCCCCGTTGTGCCCCCCCCAATGCGGCATTTGCTGCCAGTGGTCGGAGTCTGAGGTCGTGTTCGATGCAGAGTTCATCTGGTTCTGGGTACGTCGGGTCTGTTCAAGTTTATTTTTCAGCTTGACGCTCAGACCTTATGGCGTAGCTACGAAGCCATCCTGTAAAATGGTGCGATGGTCGCACTCCAGTACCGCGTCGTTCTCGCACCTCTGACCCGTTTCCAAGCGTACTCGATGTTCCTGGGCCTCGGCAGACACCCTACTACTCCGAACAGCGCGCCTCGACACACGGGACACTTCTCATCATGGAAGCTATATTCATCTCTTCATCTCATCTACCTATACAGATGAACAGATCTGTAGTGAAATCAAGATCGTCGCAACTGATGATTCCCTGTCTGTGAGCACCACACTCTTTCATTCTGCCCGCGCGGCCATGTCCCTCCTTCCAGTCGACCCTGCGGAGAGTCTGAAACTACTCGAGGACGACAACGCCCGCACCTCGTCCACTGCTTCCATGCCCTTCGTTACCGTCTACTGTGAACTCACCGGCAACACACCTGCGCCACCCGCTTTCTCGGATGACAAGTAGTGCGTCCTTGCCCCCACATGACGCTGTAACGCTGATCGCCATCCTGATAGCCCCCTCTTCGTCACGTGAAATACCAGGTTTTCTCGTCCGGGACGTGCACCCCGGCTAAGGAGCTGCCAATCGGCAACTTGAACTTTGAGCCCATGCCCATACGCGACGGCATCGCCGAGTACGCGCTCATCAGCGCTTTCGAGGAGTCGCGTTTCAGAAGGATTGAAGCCAAGGAACTCCCCTCGCTCGAGTGCGGGTGCGTCCTCGTCTCTTTGTAGGGCCCTTCGTTCGCTGGCGTGCGTTCTGACTGACCCACCATTCATACAGATGCTTGCGGTGTTCAGGCGATTCGGTTCCTATGTCATCTACACCGATTTCATTCGAATCTTGCTTGCTACAATCGAAGTTATCGTTATCCGGAACGGGTCACACTCTAGGAGCTATTTCGACACATATCTGAAGAATTCTCCGGTGCAGCTAACGGTTCTAGGTAAGCTTTCATCAGTGCCGCGAGCTCACGCTAATGTTGCATGTGTTGTGCCGTGGCCTACAGTACGACATGATGCTCAAAGGTGCACGGTAGCATTCGTTGGGGATGGCGGGTATTATACGTCTCACCGGTGCGACCATCATCTAGATAGCTCAGTGTGCGTTGGTTGAAAAAATCGGGCGTCCATTCCAGCTGGACACGAACGCGATTTGATGCATGCTTCCAGGTGTGTTCCCGGGAGCGAAATATTTGCTCGTCGTGCCGACAATAGCCGTGCCGTTCCGTCAGTGAGCTTCCTCACGCTCTCCCTCTTGTCACTTAATGATGCGAAGCGTTGGGCTTGGTTTGCAGATCTCGCAATCGATGATATCCTGTTGCATAAGAATGGTAAGAGTGTACCACACGGCACGAAAGGACATGATCTCCTCAACTTGCTGCAGTCCAGGCAGGTCTACGGAGCAAGCCAGGTTATAAATCTATGCAGTATGATAGCGTCCATTAGACGAAAGTCGTCACAAGCTACATCAATAAACAGCTCGCCGAAATTGCACTGCTCAATTCTCCTCGTCTGGGACTCGATATTAAACAGTCGTCTAAAGGCGTTTTGTCGGACCCGCAATGTTGTGGTCGATGGGTTTCGCGTTCTACTTATTGGTCGGTTTGTTGAACCCGACGCCGTTTGTTTGCTGATCCCGATTCAACAGCCTGCGGCTACTTCGACCGTTCTATGTTGACGGTCTCATCGACAGTCTTTTTCTATGGTTAGTCCAACATGTAGCGACATGCAATCTTGCGGACGAGTGCATGGATGGCATGTTAGCCAACCGTGTGCTCACCAAGCCGTTCGCTGATGCATGCGTCTCCAAACTTTCAGAGGTACTTACTTGATTGTTCTTGTTGTGCACTGTCTCCAATCCTTTTTGAAGATTCGGTCGGCAGTGCTGGGACAGCTCGTCAAGTTGGATGCTCTTTTATTCCCTTTTGCAAGTATGTGCAACTTCGTTTAGTTTTTGCGCATGCTTATCTTTGGAGCGAATTTGCTTCACCCCCCCCCCGGATACATCAGCAAATCCACCCTTGGCTCTACAGAGCTGTGCAGAGTTGCACAGACCCACAGACCCTACAGAAAGGTACCTAGTAATACAGACCTGTACAGACTACCCCCTATCT
>JBBPOK010000555.1:0-20030 GCA_038091415.1 Leccinum variicolor
ATTGAAGAGGGATTGGGAAAGGATGATTGCAAGTCCATGACCATCCGATTCATCTCGGCGGGTTTCATAGCTTGGGGAACATGCGGAGGCAGAATTTCGTCGTATACAGTTAGATCGGAAGGGAGGTAGCTTTTGGTAGTGCTACCAGAGTTTCCAGTCCATGAGAGAAGCGTGACATCATCCGACTGCGTCAGGATGTGCTCGAGGAGGCGACGGACTGCTCGCTCGCCCTCGCCACATATGACCGGGAGTGAGAGGTCAAAGATTCCAAATAGTGAGTATGCGATATCTTCCTCCCGAGTCGTTTGGCGCTTCGAAGCGAGGTACAGCTTCTCGCGCACCCTATCCAATCCCGGCTGAAGTGTGGCAAGTTTCTCCGTGGCAAACTTGGTCGCTTGCTCCATTTTTTGTGACTGAACAGTTCAAGATCGAGATATGGCTTCCAATCTTCCGTATAAAATTGAATGACCCTTGAAGCAACGTACTCCTGGTACGTCCATCCACGAGTATTCCAGATGCTTTTCCACAGATGACCTTCTTGTTGCGACTCCGAGAGCACACCAAGAAGATGGACGATCGTGAGTGCCGCACGACAGTACCACCGAAACATGGCGACAACAGATTCTTGTTGAACCCCTTGTCTGCCTGATTGACGCAGCACGTATCGCTCCAGGCCCATCGAAAACGGCGGGATTGGACAACATTACAGAAATTGATGAGCTTCTGAATTGTGGGGGATTTGGGTAGTCCATAGATTGAGATGTCCTCGACCATCTGGAATGTCGGCTCGGGAGGCTGCCACCTGTGCGAGAACATCACATATTGATAGAATTTCTCAACCTCTTGCTTGATGCGCGCACAGTCGAGACGATCATCGGTAATCATTACAGACCGAAGTTCGTCGAAAATCGGGAGTTCTTCAAACGCAGCGGCTTGCTGTGTTTTATCATACAGACGACCAGTGATTGTGTCAATGAGCACGCGGGATATGTCACGGATGGTGTCATCGACGACCTTTCGGATGAGTGGAGTCGCATCGAGATATCGAAGCTCTAATATGAAAATGACGTGAATTTGTATTTACACGCGGTGAGATCCAACCAGCTCACCGCAACCTTGTGGGTCTACTGAATTCTTCATCGTCGACAACATCATCTCGAATGCACAGAATGCCTCCCTGTAGCGGCCCATGCTATGCAATACGGAGTATTTTGTCCTGTAACCTTTGTAGTTCGACGGGTCGTGCTCAATGACCTGACAGACCATCACTACCATTAACTATGTACCATGTACGAGTCAATGCATACCTTGGTAATGCTGACAAATTCCTCCTCCAGTAGACTCGCTCGCGCGTTGCAACATTTCAAAATGATTTCGTTGATGTTCATCGGGTTGAGCGAGAGTGCGCTCGAGTAGTGTCCGATGGCCTGGCACAACGTAGATGAAAATCTGGAGAGATTCTCAGATTGCTCTGTTTGCCACAAGTGAAATTACTCACCAAGTTCTCATTGCCGCCGATTATGGAGGGTATGAGTCTCCTCTGACAGATCATTCTTCATCTTTTGGAAGCATTCGATCGCCTCTGTAACACGATTATCTTCTTCAAGAACATCACAGACTGCCCGATAAAGATGAAGCTTTGAAAATATGAACTGAATGGCACGAGAACAGTCAAGCCACTTTAGACGACCATGTAAAGCACCCATACCTTGTCTGTGCCTCCCAATACCTCATCGGCTGAATAACAACACAGCCCCATCCTCGCCCATCCCACTAACACGGTGTCAGGAGGCGAGCGAGTGAGCGATAACAGGGCAGAGTAGGCTGAGAACGCCTCAACGTGTTTCTCCGCACTTGACGTGTCGTCTCCGATGACCCGAAGCCGCGATAGGCATTGGTTCCTGAAACCTGACAGCAATAAGTAAATATACATACTAACGGAATGATGGAGAGACTCACCTTCAAGCCAGTCCATAAACAATTGATTGTGCTGCACAGTGCAGATCCTCACTCATGGTGTTGATGATATCGAGAAGATGGTTATTAATTAGCTATAATTTAAGAAAAATAGCGCGCAGGGACCGATTATCTTCATCGGATGAAGCAAGTTGGTCACGTAGTTGTTGAATAATTTCCTCGAAACTCGCAATGCTCGTTGCTGACAGGAATAAATAACATCACGGGGCAGTCAGTCGGCTAATAGACACACCTTGACTTGCATTCCGAACATGTAAGGGCTCCACCGTGTTTTCGATAAGGTTTCCTGCCCTTGAGCGGGGCTCTGGCTCCACGAAAGTCTGTTTGAGTCGAATAAATAACGACATCTCATAGAAGTTGTGAAACTTACGTTGTCGCGGTAGTGAGGAAGGATGTCCAAAAGATGCCGAAGGATGATTTTCTTCCCTGGAGCAACCGCTATGTCGTAGTTTTGTGAGATGGCCATGGGCGAGGTGAATTTGGAGCGAGGCATTTTGACTTCCGTAATGTGTCGGTGGGATGTGGGGTCCCAGAATGACAACGACGAAAGTCTGGAGGCTGCAATGAACCTGTCGTTGGGTGCCAGTGTGATATAGTCTGCGTCGCGAATGCTCCATCTGGAAAGTGTTGTCTTCGTGGACACCTCGAGACAGTGGATGTCATCTCTGTCAGACAACACGAAGAGTTGCTTGCCATGATGCCATCGCTCGTCCAGGCTAGGCTTCCGTTCTGTATACGGTTGTTTACATAAATTGGAAATTGTCCCAGTAGTCCGCGGCCGTCGTGTCGTAGACACGAACAGTGGTCCACGCGGCAGTTGCAATGAGTCGTCCGTCTGGCGAGAACTTGACCGCGGACACGGGATAGTCGTGTTTGAATGAGCCAAGCAGTTGCTGGCCAGTTGGAAGTGACCAGATGCAGAGCGTCTTGTCAAACGATCCAGTTGCGATTCTTGTCGAGTCCGGTGAAATGTCCACCGCATACACCACATCGTTGTGCGCTTTGAACTGGGTGACATTTTCGTGGTCTGTCGCGTTCCACACCGTCACTCGACCATCTTCCGTCCCAGCCACGATCCACGTTCCAACAGCAACGTTCCTGTCAGTACCTCCGCCATCATACCATCTGACAACACACGTGTTTGCTCATGCATTTACCCCGTGCCCTGGGCGCTTGCTTTTATCTACATCCTGCTTTTACCGATCGCTATCGTACTACTCTTCGACGAAGCACGGAGTCACTATTATTTAAAGCCCATTCATTCAATTTCATTGGTCATTGACTTTTCAAACGATCTGAAATTCTTTCATTTTTTCGATGTTGTTCTCTCTGTTCGCACGACAAATCATCTACGTCTACTCCACTTCCCCACCATAGACAACCACGCATCAATCACCAGTAGCATCGATCGCAAACTTCACCTCCCTGTTGTACTCCGCCTGGCAGAAACACTAGGCCACCCTTCGTCGGAGATATCCCAGTCCTGGTCGAGGGCCTTCGTACCCTTCAAGTATATACCTCTACATCGACACTCTGCTAATTTGTAATTCAGTTAGCACTACGACGAGTATACTGTTATTTTCTGGACCGATGTCACTGGCAGTTGGACTACCAAACGGTCCTGCCATATTGAGGATTCATCGATGCATCTATATAGGGATCATCTCACACACACCTTCGAGATTTATCACCTACTGGTGCACAATCTACGAAATTGCAGTCAGGATGAACGCGAATAAATTACATGAAACAGGAGAGAAAGACTAAAACTATGCTACAATTTCAACTCTGCAAATCCGACTCGAGGGTTGTCACCGAATTCAAACGTAGTATAGTAACCCTGGAGGAAATTGTTTCCGAGTATCCAATACTCTTGTCATGGAGAAGGGATCAGAGATCAATAGACAATCAAGGAAATGGAAGTACAAAGACTCACGAGGATCTGTATAAATAGTCCTGAGGATGCTGCTAAAACACAGGTTCGAGCCCGGCGAGATCTGTCCAAGGTTGAGAAGATCGGGATGGATCTCAAATGACTTGTCGCCAAAGCTAAGGCTGATGGTCGGGAATGCCTCGCATGGATCTACAAGGTGTTAGTGCAACTAAACTGCAAAAAAAAACCAATCGACACTTACAGGCAAAGAATCCATTACCCATATACTTACCACCAAGGGCTGTGTGAATAGCTTCAACTCGTCTCGGATCACCAACTATAAAGTCGGAACCAGTGTCGATGATGGCGGGTATATTTTCCTTGTTATAGTATTCTATGTAGGCCATCTTCCCC
Source organism: Leccinum variicolor (assembly GCA_038091415.1). Lineage (NCBI taxonomy): Eukaryota > Fungi > Basidiomycota > Agaricomycetes > Boletales > Boletaceae > Leccinum > Leccinum variicolor. The sequence goes on from JBBPOK010000555.1 coordinate 4,265, forward strand.
TTTGCATCTTGAATGCTCTGTATTTTCACTTGCCAGAATCCCTTGAATGGCTGATATGAGATATCATTCACGTCCACCTGGCGCTTCATCTCACCTGTACGGTCACATAGGCATACGCGAATTCACCTTTGTAAAGGTCATGGTTAACTCCACCGACGTACAACTCGCCTCCATCCGAGGTAAGCATGAGTGAAAATACCGGCTCGATAACATCGTCATAGACGAGCGTCGTGAGCAATGGCTTTGATGGAATCGAAAACCCCGAGATAGACTGGAAGGCCACTCCCAACTGACCGTCTGGAGCCCAAAAGTCTTTCTGGAATCGAGTCGAATAAGACTGTGCAGCACCAAAGGTCTGCTCGTCCACCTGCTGGGCAGTCAGAAGTGGTCACTTTCCATAAACGACACGAAACATACAGTGAAGCCAGCAATGGTTACATTGTCCACATATAGTATACCTGTGGCACCGGATCCATCTGTATACGTCAAGGCGAACTCCTTTGGTTTTCCATTAATGACCGTTCTAAACCGGGAAGTGCTTGACCCATCTGGATCCCAGAGTGTGTGACCCTCGCAATTGGGGCAGTGGATAGATGGCACGAACAAGTCGCTGTTCAAAAATTGAACAAGTAAGCCGGATACGCTCGACAAGAAGTGCTTACCTAGACCCTGTGTCAATTTCAACTTCACGACGATTGAGATTAGGATACAAATATGTCGAGAGCGTGAAGAGAAACTACCAGAAAAGGTCTTGGGGGGAGTACCGATCGAAATCTCGCCATACCAGATCATTTGCTTGCTACTCGTCAAAGGGATGCCTGCCCCGCGCTCTCGTATCCCCTTCCCATTCACAGCATATGGGTGGGGCGTTCCCGTGTTCCTCTCATAATTGTCGAAGCCACGAAGAACCTTGCTAGAAACAATGCCTTAGAGAGAGCGAATGCAATGTCACCATTAACGTAACATACGCGTTGACCGATGCAATGTGAGCGTTGAGTGCATCAATATCGACAGCCTTGTCTGGATTCGTGAAGGGAGCCTGAGTACGTTTAGTGAGTTTTATGGCGATGCCATTGCTGTTGAATACGGGCTTGAGTACTGCAGCGGCAAAAACAGCCAGTGGAAAGATGGTCGTAGCCAACGAGAAGCGCATACGTTTAAACTTGTGGGAGGATGATCAATTAACCGTGGAGCCCCCTGACGAGGATTCGCGTTGACTTATGTAGGACCCCCGTGTCTGATCGTGGTACTACGGAACTGGTTGTTCCGGTCAACGACTGATGCGGAACGGGCATGCTAAGCCTATAATAATCAGAATGTAGAGGACATGAACCGCCGCACCGCCGGGATCGCAGACACACACATTGAATGGAAAACCGTATGTGGGGTGTACATTCCCTCCCAACCGAGAGTTGACCTTGACTTCGACTGTCAGACTTTGTGCAATTAATGACGGCGTTCAAGTTGAAGCCGAACTGTGTTACATAAGAACTTCCCACTCCTCATCTTCTCGTTTTCGTCTATAACTGGTCCCGACGTAAGTTAGCTACATACAGACAGACAGATGAAACAATTTGAACGACATCAGATTTACTTACTTGTAGATCATGCCAAATACCAACAGAAACGGGTCCCCAAAGAGCGATTGTGGTGTCAATGTAACGATGCTGTGGTATGCAAGTTCATGTAAACTGCCAGCTGTTCTGTCACTTCTGTGTGCAAGTGTCAGCCATCGAACGCTACATGGTTCTGAAAAACGACTGGACGCGTGTAGCCGATCGGTCATAATTTAAGAATACCCTATAGGCCCAATCTACCATCAACCTGTTCATCATTTTGTTGGTTGCACTCCATCACCGCCTCCAAACAACTCGTACCTGTATCACAACTGTGCGCATGTATGCCTGAGATCATCCTCGACGGTTACAGGGGTGTCAACGGAAGCGGAGGTCCCTTAAACCTGGGTCCTGCGCGCGATCGCCCCTGATGAAAACTATTGGTGACACTTGATGACCAATGTGAGTGAACGTCCAAGGCTTGCGTTTTCATTCCCTGAGAGGTATTGGTGAAGTAACGCACTTTACTTGCGTTCCCAACATGAGAAGGATGTCCAAAAGATGTCGAAGGATCATTTTCTCGCCTAAAGCGACCACAGTGTCGTGGTCTGGTGAAACGGCGATGGGCGAGATGGAATCAAAGCTAAGCATTTCGACTATCGCAAGGTGTTGTTGGGTTGTAGCATCCCAGAGTGACAATGACGAGGGTCCGCAGGCTGTGATGAACCTGCCGTTTGGTGTCAGTGCGAAAAAAAAAACTTGTGCTGCCTGTCTCGTGAATGCCCCATTGTGAGACTGTTGTCCAGGTGGACACTTCGAGACAGTGGAAGTTGCCGTCAAACAAGACGAGGAGATGCTTTCCATCGCTCGTCCAGGCGAGGGCTTCCGTTCCAGCGTGATCAGTGGAGTGATCCCGTCGTATGATGATAAGTAATCAAACCACTCTGAGTCACCGAGTTGTGTCGATTGTTGCGGTAGATACGAGCAGCCTGGGTGGTGTTTGAAAGGATGCACAATCGCTCGCCCGTCTGAGATGTGCAGACACCGAGCCTGAGATCCGCCAAATGGGATGTTTTAAGGTCACCGATGGTGGTTCTGAATAAGGTTCGTCCATACTCGTGACCCGTCATCTGCCCAGTTTGCATGGCCAACTCAGAACTGTGTCTCTCTGTGTGCCAGACCGGGTTTTACGCGACCCTAATCCTCGGAAAGGGGTGACTGATGACCGGAAAACCTTACTCTAACTTGGAGGACACTTGTAAGCATAATAGTGGAATCTTAGTATGGTTGGATTACCTGTGCATGCACAGGAAAGGCATGGATAAGGGTAGCGAGCTGCGGCTTGGCAGCAGTGGCGTTTGGTTGTAACCGGTACCGGCCCATTAAGAAATCGCCTGGGACAAGGTCAGGTCAGCCCTAAACAAAGGAATAGTTTGTCCTCCATAGAGCTTATATGCTCCGCAATAGGACACAAATTGACTCAAAAAAAAAAAAAAAAAAAAACAAAGGAGAGAGGTTTCTGGTGATAACCTGAACGGTCTTGGTTAAATACGTGACGACCTACTAGGGGGAACGTCAGGGGCGACTCAGAATATTCAAGCGAATCAGAATCAAGACTATCGCTGATATTGGGAGTTTTGGGCTGCGAGGTACTAACTTGATAAGCAACCACGATCGTTCCGGACACCTTATTCGACTCTCATTGCCCACGTCATCTGTTTGGGGGACATGGTTTATCATTGCCATCGGAACCTACTAGGTCACCGCATTCCTTGATCGGTCTATCCCCAAATTCCAGGACTCTGTCGATCTGCCAGAGGAAGTGAGTACAACATCATTCCGTCTACTTTGATGCAACTCAGCTATTTGCAAAAAATATGTAGGCAGTGTTGCATTCCCCAAGACACCAGCTTTGCTCTGGCAGCCACGTAAAACTCCACGGCTACAACTGCCCGAGAACTGCTTTGCCATCAAAGTAGTGCAGTCAGCTGACATTTCGCCGCAGAGTCCGAGTCAAATAGAGGTGTCCATACTGAGTGCTGTGAGCCACGCTCGGTGAAGAACGTATAAATGGACGGTTTAGAGTGAGGACGTTCCGCCAGCTAACGCGCCCAAGAACCTGAGCACATCTCCCTCTCCCATCCTCACCTACAGCCATGATGTTCGCGAGTCTCGCTGTTGCAGTTCTTGCATTCGCTCTCCCGGCATTCGCACAGACAGAGTTTTTGACCTACGACCCGATTTATGATGATGCATCCCTCCCGTTGACGGCCGTCGCATGCTCTAACGGCGCTAACGGCCTCATTACCCAGGGCTACACCACACTCGGTTCCCTTCCTACCTTCCCCAATCTTGGTGGGGCGCACACTGTGGCAAGCTGGAACTCAACTGCATGCGGCACGTGTTACAACCTTACCTACGGTAGCACGACAATGTCCGTTTTGGCAGTCGACACCGCTGGTGTAGGCTTCAATCTGGCCGAGGAAGCGGTAAACCAGTTGACGGGTGGGGTGGGGATTGAACTTGGCAAAGTTCAAGTCACGTCGGTCCAAGTCGACAAGTCTTTCTGTGGGTTCAAATAATGAAACCTAGTGTTCGAGTACGTAAATTCGTTCTATGCGTACGAACGATGCTCATCAGCGAAGCAGGATATGGACTTTGCTTTGCTTTGCTTGTACGACAGAGACAGATCGGATACTTGATACTTGATAATATATGCCACGTAGTTTCACTCAGAGATGGATGATATTCGCTTGGTGCTCGTAACCTATGAGAGTGAGGCAGGACTTGAAAATATATTACATACTGATCTCGGTGTCTAGTCAGAAATCAAGGTCCTACGTCACATTTCTAATTCTCGTTTCTCGAAAACGAGGTTGTTTCTCTGCTTGGAAGTAACATCAGTTCTAGTTCATGACGGAGGGCATTTTAATGATCTCAATCTTACTCTCATCGACAAATTTATTAGTACAGCCGGGAAGGTATATTTGATGATCATTTCAATGATGGAACTATTTCAAACACGTTGAATTACATAGCTGGCATGCTCGTGGGCACCTAAGGCTGGGATGGTTTTTGTAAGTCTATTTTCATCTCTAATGGATCCAGTTAACCGTGGTAGGGTACATACGGGACTACCCATCCTCATTTAGGGTCCCACCGGTGAAGACCGCCAACGAGATCCTTTGGGCCAAATTGGTTGGTGTTGAAGAGCGCTCGGGGGGCGACGCAAGCCAAGGCGATGTTCTCGTGTTGTCTGTAAGAGTGTCCGACGTCTGGGGTACTGTGGTCGATGGCGATCTGGTCCAAGCCACGGCCGACGCGCAAGTCGCGATGGATGGACGCTCCGGAAAAATACAAGGATAACACGAAGGTAATGGTGAGCGCAAGGCGGAAAAGGCGAGGAAGTCGGTTTTTAAGTAGGTCACGACGGAGCACGATAGGGATCGTTGGGCGTGGTGGCTCAAATTCGAGACATGGTGCCTGTATGCGCCGGATAATGCGTCGAATTGTTTTGTCGGAGCGGCAAGGACGACAAAGAACGTGGGCAATATGTATGTAATCATCCCACGCACCTGTACAACTACCTTCAACAAAGGCACAAAGGCGAACGTGCGATTCAGCGCAAGATGCGCTATGCCGACGCCATGACCGAGGCGGGGACGTGGATCGAGCCCGAGATGGCCGAAGAGCATCAAATTTTCTACACCGCCGAGTCCCGCCAGCCGTTCATCCCTGTCACGACGCTCGACGACAGGCATCGCACGTGGTCGTCCGTCCTGGGCCAGATGACAGGCCTGGGTTCGCAACAAGCAGACGTCCGGGTGAGCTCACACTCAACGCACAGGGAGGTCCGTTCCCCAGAATGTCGCATCTCAGTCACCGAAGTCACGAAGAGTCCGAAGGGGAAGTTATGCTAATCGCAGGCATCGGCGCCGAGTTCTCTGACTCGGAGACGGAACAAGTTTGTTGGATATATAGAGACCATGGTGACCGAGGGAGCTGTCATTCACGTACCGTCTGCCGTGAACGAGGCCATCGGGTACGTTGCAGTGTTTTAGAGCCATTCGTATGCTCAATGTTTCATCGTGGGATGGCGCATACATCATAGAAATTTCACAAAATATATCAACGTGCGAGATCTTGTGTTATTCTCAGACACACAGCCGCGTGTCGTCTATCGACGTCTTGAATTGCCTCCTACTCCGGTATGTCGGCCATCCGGCGTTTTCGGAAGAATGCTCACTCGTCGTTGAAGGCAATCAGTTGTTGACGTCTTTCGCAAACATCGAGGCCATCCCGCTTGCCGGGGTGAAGTTTATTTTGTTTGTGACCGGCTCTGTCCTCTATCTCACAGGCGAGGCACATAATCTTCTCGGACTCGACGCGCAGCGACTCATGCCTCGCGTCAATGCACTGACAACAATCCACATAACCGGCTACATCTTTGTTGAAGACGCCCTCCCCGTCGAGCAGAGTTCAGGCACAAGAGTCCAGCGGAGTCCGTACTCTCCACCTCGCAGAAGATACGACATCGACCTACTTTGCATTTAAGGACACATCTGTAGGAGTAACTATACCTATTTGTACTGAGCCAAAATTGTATGCTCACTGGAGGTTCAAGTGGCCTCAACGATGGGCTAAGCTCTCGGATGAATTCACAATAAATAATCTTGATTTAGGATATGACTTACAAGGATGTCGCATAAGGTAACGCTGGCTTCGGTGAGATCTAGAATGGGAGATGTGGAGGGCGAGCGCGTCGTTTGCCCTACATCCTGCCTAAACCACTGGTCTCCCAAACCATATTGCCCACAATGAACGGAATATGCCCTATGATCCTAAGTGTCCAAGCCCGGAACGTGTCAGAATCAATCGGGAACCACCACGCCATTCTCTCTCGATACTTCATCCCCTCAAGTCCCATAATGCGCTTCGTGAGCTTGATTACTTCAAGCGCACGTGCATGTCGCGCTGCAGCGAACTCTTGGAGAATCATGTCCGCATCCGAGAGCGGCTTAGTCTTGGTAGCGTGAATATGCTTCGTCAGCGCTTCCCCGAGGAAGACCCCATCGCGCAAGCCAAGGTTCATCCCTTGTCCACCAGCAGGGGAACGGATGTGAGCGGCATCACCGACGAGAAGGACGGCGCCACCGTCTTCCGAATTCCCGGAAATAAGACGGACGAAAGTGGTGTCAGCGATCGCTGCGCGGTGACGGAAGCGTGAAGACCAAACGACTTGTTTGATCTGTGTCGGTTTCGACCTGGGGTTCACAGTGGGGTCCGATGAAAGGCGGTACGGTCCATATCGGTCGACAAGGTTCTGGATATATTCCTTGGAAGGCGAATGGGGGATATCTCCTTCTTCCAAAGGTACGCCGCACGCAACGCGGTATGCTCTCTCAGAAATGGGAATTTGATGATCACCATCAGTAGATTTGTTGAAGGAGGAAGGAAGGGGAAACAGATAAAAAGTGCCGTTCGGAGACAATGTGACCTTCGGTGCGGTGTCCTCGGCGTCCGCGTTGTCGAATGTAACATCGGCGACAAGCATTTGAGCAAGAGTATTATCTTCTTCTCCTTTGACGAACGTTGGATCAGAGAAGCCTATGCCAGACATAGTGCGGATCTACATATAATAAGGCTTCGTCCCGTGAGTGAAGAGAAAGGAACTTACTGCAGACCGCACGCCATCGGCACCGATGACATACTTGGCCGTAATGACTCTACCATCTTCGAAGGTGACGTCGCTGTACTGTGGATTATCCACATTGCGCACCAGCCCGACAACCTTCATGGGCCGATGAACAATGACACCAGAACTAGCCAGTCTCTTCTCGAATGTGCGCTCGGTAACGTTCTGAGTGATGGTAAGATAGTATGGGTGTCGAGTGTACGGTCTGAGACTGTCTGTATAAAGACCACAAAGCTTGGCAGAACGAGTTTTGAAATCGAACGAAGTAGATTTGAGGCCCTGCGACACGATGTCATCCCCACAACCTATTGTATCAAGTGCCTGTTCAAGGCTTAGACAAGGGGGGAAAAGCACGATCAGGAACAAAACACACCTCCAGAGAGGCAGGATGACATAACATGGATCGAGAAAGGTTTCTTCCTTGAGGTAGAGCATCGACGATAACAAAATCATGAAGGCCGTAGTGAAGAAGTGAGAGAGCCGTGGCAAGTCCGGTTGGACCAGCACCTACGATGAGCACCGTAGTTTTGTCGGATAGAGACATATGAAGATGCAGGCACTGTAGAATAACGTAAGAAATGATGGGGTCAAAGTACGGTGTTGCCAAAAATTATGATTCCTGGGTCTTTTGTATCCTCGAGTATCGCCGGCGGTACAGCGGCCTTGGTGTGAATTATACTGCGTGTGGGGCCAGGCTACATCGCATTTCATCAGCAAGAACGTGTATTATCACATAACGTTACTGCTCGACGCCGAGTTTCCATTATTTGTGATTTGTGATCGAAAGTGCGGCAAAAGGGAGGACAAAACGGCAGCATTCCTAATTTGTTGGCAGTCATCCTCATTTTGGGATGAACGGGGCGTGGGCCACTTGCAGTGGGCAGTTGGAGTCGGAAACGCGGAAGGGAGTAGCACTAGGTCACAAGCAGGAAGGAGGAGTTGGAACAATGTACCGGCGGCGGTGAGGTAGGTACGACTCGGCAAGTAACAAACGCAGCGTACAGCCACGAACGTTGTCATTTGAGATTCTGTTTAGGAGAGACAGCTGGTGGGAGACAGTCTCGGTCACAAAGAAACATGGAACTTCAGGCTACGTTACCGAGCTCGATTTGAGAAAGCAGCTTGGTAAGAGCTGACATTGACAAGTCATGAGAAGCGTACCTACGCCGGCCATCAGGGGAGCGAGGAACCTTGCTGAATGAGGAAGGGGTTGATAATACACAGGGAACCAATGATTCATCATTGATATTACTCAAGTCATAATTCCCAGTTGTCCTGGACCCTTTAGGGTTTTTTTTCGCAGAACAAAAGTAAGTGCACAATTCGGAACCCTTCAGCTATCTATCAAAATTCAGTATCAGTTTTAGAGATACGATGTGCTGGGACTTACAGGTTACTACGAGCCCCATTCTGTTCTGCCGCATCACGTTAATGGGGTGCAGTAGTTCGTCGAAAATTCAAGGTAAATACTTACCAATCATTCATCCAACATCTCACCTAACCCACTTGATGTCCGACAACCCAAAATACCCGCCTCCGATATATCTCAGAGTCAATTGGAGACCACCAAAACATCCTCCCTCGATACTTCATACGTCCAAGCGCTATAATACGCTTTGAGAGTTTGATCACTTCGAGCGCACGTGTACGTCGCCCCAGCGAACTCGCGAAGAATCGCGTCCGCTTCAGAGCGGCTTAGTTGGCAGTAACATCAATATGCGTCGCCAGTGCTTCCCCGAGAGAGATGGGATCACCCAAGCTATGGCTCATGGCTTGTCCACCGAGGCAAATGGATATGAGCAGCGTTACCAACAAGGAGAACGGCGCCGGTGACGGTCTGATCAGATGGCTCTTCGGTACCAAGGCGGACGAAAGTGGTGTGTCAGCGATGGATGCGCGGTTACGGAAACGTGAAGACCAAACAAATATGCGTCGATTTCAAAGTGGGAGTCGCGGAGGGGTGTTGTTCGGGGATCATATATACTTTGACATGAGATCATCCGCGTTGTCGAGGGTCCTCGGCAAGAATCATTTAAGCTAGGTTGTCGTCTTCTTCAACGTTGACGTACGTTAGATCAGAGAGGCCTATTTTGATCATTGAATGAACCCGCACGTCATGACGCAATATAAGTATCAGTGCAGATAAAGAGGAAAAAAAAAAACTTTACAGCAGAGCGCGCACCATGACCCGCACCGACAAGTTGTGATTACGCTGCCATCTTCGAAGCTGTGGATTCTCCGCATTATGTATTAGCTCGACAACGCTCAGAGGCCGAGAACGGTGACACTGAAATTGCCTTCTTCGCAAGTACAAGCTCGACAACATTCTGAGCGATGACGAGAAAATATGGGTGTTTGATGTGTGATTTAAGACTGTCAACATGAAGAGCGCTCTTTGGATGTCGCTCCGTGTGCTACGAGGAGAGGGTGGCAGTAGGCTGAGTGGGCGGGCTGAGAGAGTGGTCGGGTGAAGCGCAAAGCGCTCTCCGGCCCAGGACGGGAGCCCGAGTTGCCGGGTATGGTAAGCTGCGAGGGTGGGTGGGAACACCTCGCAGGTGCGTGTACCCGAAACCCAGGGGGTGCCGGTGAGCTGCGAGGAACCGGAATGGGAAATGGAGGCAGGGTGTGGTGGGTGGGTGTGCTAAAACGGGCTCGGACGAGCGCTGCAAGGCGGATGAGCGATGTGGTGGAGGCGAGAGAGGAAGCGCCGAAGCGGTGCCTCTCGCTTGTGTCGCTTGTCCGAAGACCTTGCACTGTGGCTTCACTCGTGCCTCACTGCACCACAGTCCGACTCACTTTAAGCTTCGTCACGGTAGAACGAGACATTCCACGCAGTACATAATGAGGTTTGATGTCCTGCGAATTTGCGAAACGTGCCCGGGCCGGCGGGCCCTGAAGCTTGAAGCTTGAAGGGTAACTCGAGTATCACCGTGCCGGTTCGGAGGTTCCGGTCCATTGTACAAGTTTGAGTCGAATGGCAACTTTCTTCTTTGGGACAGTAGAAGTTGGAAGTTATGCAACCCGACTCCGTTACACGCGGACCATTGTGGACATTTATTTCTGTCTTTCTACCGGGTCCTAAATCCGCCCGATCCCGCAAGGCGTGCGGTGAACGTTCTCTAAATTGTAATCCTCAATCTCAAGGTAATGTTGGTCACCGGCCGGAAGTCGATCCGAATCCTTTGTGGCGGATATAAGGGCGAGGCATGTGGTTGCCCTGGTCAGTCTCAACGCACATCGCAATATTCGACATGCAACTGGTAAGGAGTCGATTGGGCTTTCATCTTTCGCCATCTGACCATCCTACCAGATCCAAGCCGCCCACCAAAACATCTGCTCACTCCTTGAGCAATGCAACGTTACATACGAGGTCACTCCATTTGACGATGTCCTCTACGAAGAATGTCTCGAAGACGCAACACGACGCGGTTACCCAGTGGACGGGGCCCACTCTGTACGGACATTCCTACGAGAGGGCGTCCTCTATGCTGCAACAGCTGGTGTGCATCTCCCCCACCGCCCGACCCGAATATGGATCGCGCTCTACACGTCGGCTGCTATCTTCGTCGACGAAACGTCAGACCACTTTCCGTCACAGATGGAGAACACATATCACTTCAACGATCGGTTCATTCGCAGGGAACCACAGGGCAGCAGCGTTCTGGACGCGTTTGCGGATATCATCCGCCGGGCTTCCGAGTTATATCCCCCTGTTGCTTCCCACTTGATCACGACGTCTACTTTGAACTTTGTCGCTGCCAATCTGCTCGAGCACGAAACGAAATCGATGAAGGTGTGTGTCACTGAGAATCGGTGTTGAGGACATGTCACTCATGCAATGAGTAGATATCGGATGCTGCTCAACAGTATCCCAATTACCAAAGAACGCTGTCTGGTGTCGCAGAAGCTTATGCGTTCATGGTATTCCCGCAAGAGGTCCCCCTGAATGACTACATCCAAGCCATCCCCGAGATGACCCCGTTCATCCATAATGTCAAGTATGTGTCTCATCTTTCGGATCGTACGCCGAGCTTTATTGACATTGTCTCTTAGCGATGTGTTATCCTTTTACAAGGAGGAGAAAGTGGGCGAGACGACGAATCAGATCTCTACTCTGGCTGCTCGGACGAAGAAGTCGAAGCTGGAAGCATTTGCTGAACTGACGGAGACGACGATCGGTCTGTACAAAAGGATTATCAAAATAGTGGAGGGAAACCCAGAAGGTTGCGAAGCATTCAAGCGTTACACGGCTGGATATGTTCGCTTCCACACCTCTACACCCAGATACCACATGGACGACTTGAATCTCTAGACATTATGATCGGACGCTCTCATATTTTACCGTATTCATAATGTATCGTTTCTTTACAGTACATCCTTCTTGGGGATGGGAGTTGTTTGACGTGTCATAATATGGGCCAATGCAATGCTCCCTAATTTTTTATTGGTTGACTTATCCCTATCACAATCATGTTGTGGTTGTCATGTTGTGACCTGAGCCCAAAGTTGCATCATGCGTTCTATGGCTTGTGCGGGAGCGACTCGCTGGGAAAAGGAATGCGGCAGCCCTAGATATTCCTGACTTGCGGGATCCTGAGAGTAGATCTAGCCGAGTTCGCCCCCTGGCACCTACATGAATTGACATTCTGAATGCCATAAATCTTTACAAAGAGTGAACTCCTCCGAGTCTTTCGGAAACATATCAGGCTCGAAGTCGTGAGCATCATTGTAATTACTATAAGTGTGTAATGCATAAAGCAAAAGGTATTACTACTGTGTCTGTCTAGAAAATAATACGTGAATGTATGTAAGATGGTATAGCACTCGCAACCAATTGACAGAGAGAAATTAGCAGAATGAGTGGAGAAATCCGAGGTACCCAATGCAAATTATTTTTTCTCCCTACATCCTTCCTACATCCTTCCTAACCCACTTAGCTGGTACGCCATCATGCTCTGAAGGAACGGCAAATGTCCTACCGTCCAAAACACCCAGCTCCGGAACGTTTCAGAGTCAATTGGAAGCCACCAAGACATCCTCTCTCGATACTTCAAGCCCTCGAGTGTTAGCAGGCGTTTCGTGAGCTGGATCACTTCGAGCGCACGTGCATGTCGCGTTGTGGCGAACTCGTGCAGGATCGCATCGGCTTCGGAGAGTGGTTTCGTCTCCGTAGCACGGATGTGTTTCGTCAGCGCTCCTCCGAGGAATACAGCGTCGCGCAAGCCGAGGTTCATTCCTTGCCCACCAGCAGGGGAATGGACGTGAGCAGCGTCACCGACGAGAAGGATAACGCCACCGTCTCCTGACCCCCCGGCCCCAAGACGGACGAAAGTAGTGTCGGCGACAGATGCACGGTTACGGAAGCGCGAAGACCAGATGACCTGTTTGATCTGCGTTGGTTTCGAGTTAGGGTTCACAAAGGGATCCGATGAAAGGCGATGCGGTCCAAATCGATCGACAAGAGTTTGGATGTATTCCTTGGAAGGTGAATGAGGGATTTCGCCTTCCTCCAAGGGCACACCACACCCGATGCGGTATATTCTCTCAGAAGTAGAAATCTGGCGAGACTTGTTGCAGGTCGATGGCAAGGGGAAGGAAAGAAAGAGACTGTAAGGGGAGAATGTGGACTTGGGCACGATGACATCAATGGTGTTGTCAAAGGTTACATCAGCGAGAACCATTTGAGCAAGGTTATTGTCTTCCTCCCCCTTGACGAACGTTGGATCGGAGAATCCTATGCCAGTCATACTACGGATCTATGCATCATGAGGAAATATCTGAGCGCAAAGAAAGTGAATAGGCCTTACCGCGGAGTGTGCGCCATCTGCACCAATGACATATTTGGCCGTGATCATTCTGCCGTCTTCGAACGCGACGTCAGTAAGTTGTGGATCCTTTGCATTGCGCGTCAACCCGACAACTTTGAGAGGCCGATAGATGGGGACATCGAGACCAGCCAGCTTCTCCTGAAGTACACGTTCAGTGAGGTCCTGGGTGATGACAAGAATGTATGGATGTCGAGTGTATGATTTGAGACCCCCGACATTGATGCTGCAAAGCTTTGTAGAACGAGTTTCAGCATCCAAGGTAGTAGCTTTGATACCCTGTGATGCGACATCGTCTCCACAGCCTATGGTGTCAAGTACCTATTCATAGTTCAGACATGACGAAACAAACAATGAAGACGAGTGAAGTACCTCAAGAGTGGCAGCGTGAATTACCATGGCTCGAGAAAGGTTTCCCCCCTGAGGCAGTGAGTCGACAATGACAAAATCATGAAAGTCGTGGTGGAGGAGTGAAAGTGCGGTCGCAAGTCCTGTTGGACCAGCACCTACGATGAGTACAGTGGTTGTATCGGGTAGAGACATGTTTAGGATATAGACAGAGGAGTATGAGAACGCAATCCAAGGCTAGGTGCTTTATATACGTACATTCTCGTGGATCCCAGTGCACCAATGTTGGAAGCTATCCTAGAAGGAGGCCAGTTTGTCAGCACCGTAGATTGGCATGACAAAATAAAGATGACCTCCGAGATTGCTCCGTTTCACAGCATCGCCAATTACGTAGGTGGCCACACACTTGATGTGCAGTGGCAGGAAGTGGAAAGCGATGCCCGAATGGGCAAAAGTTGTATTACCGACTTGCTAAACTTGGGTTTACAAGCCACAGGCGTCCTGAGCGCAGCACAGGCTTCAATATTGCCGATCGGCAACGTTGCGACTTGTAGGCAGGCCCTAAGTCAAGTAGCATCGGCAGAACTCGGATCAGCATTACGAGTCACGTCGGCCAAGCAACAAGACCGTGCCGTCCTCGTCGGACATTCCGATTGAATGCGTGCAGCGTGACTCGGATTTTGAGTGCTGAACTCGTTTGAACTCAGTGGCCGTAACCATTTTGTTAAAATTTGACGACAGGACCTTCCATTACTGTAGAACACGGATATCATGGGCGCCTCCAAAGCGTCTGCCCTGCATGTGAGAAGATACTAACCTAAACAAGTATCATTGATTGCTTCATGTCTGCCGTTGTTTGTCCCCGACGTGGGGTGGGGTGGCTTGGCCGAACAGAAACACGTGAGTTTCCTTCACTATGGGGCTAACCTCAAGCCGTACTGATCCGCTAGGGCTTCACACGTACGACTACATGGGTACCTTTCCCTCCGAGTCGGGAGGTGGAGAAATCGCTCGCAGCACTTGCCCGGCCACTGACGGCCGAGGAGATGCGGATGGCCCATGCGTCCTATGATACACGGCAGCGTGCAGGAGATGGAGACAGAGATCATCAGCCTCCAATTCCATAGGCAGTCAGGACTCGGTGTCTGCCAGTGATCAACGTTCGTCCCGATCAGTACTTGGTCTTTTGCCAAGTCAGAACCTGAACACGACAACCGCACTGTCAGCACCCCCAACTCCGACAACTTGAAGTCGCACCACCCAGTGAGCTCTGGCCGAATGGACCAGACCAGGCGTCTGTGGGTTGCGCCAGCAAAACCGGTGAGATACCGTTGGGACAGCGGGCTACCCGAGCTTCGCCTAGCAGCCTGCACCTCCTGCTGAAAGATTGGCCCGGGGCACAAGTTCGATGTGCTGCGTCACTCATTCTATGCTGGCTCTCTGGATGCCAGTCGTTCCGCGCTCACAGACTGGCCGCCTCTTTTGACGCACAGCTAGTACAACTCCGATAAATAGCGCACGCGGGGAGCTCACCGAGCGGCCGAGGAACGAGTGACCGGTGACTCTCTCTCCGAGTCTGATACCTGTAGTAGTATTAGTGTCTCGGGCTGCCCAAGTGTACAATAATTGATACATGATCAGTCGTTCTGCTCGTCTTCGTCGTTTTTTTTTTCGCCCCTCCACACGCCGTCACCCAGATCGCTCGTCTTGTTCCCTGATGCGGGCTAAAGCGTACATCGGTTGAAAAAAATCCGTCCATCGCAACATAATTTAGACAGCAAGAAAGAATAGATAGTGTGCATAATAATTTCCTCTGGAGTACTAGCAACCGTTCAGTAGACACATACATCCATTTGTCCATTCGATCAAATTTTCAATACTCAATCACTCAATCTCGGCACTTGATCTCCCCGCCCCCGACCATCGCGATCGTCGCGCCAAGGCACCACCCCAACTCCGTCCCCTCAATACGCTTTCCCAGCCCAACGTCCCGCACGTCCGCAAACTCGTACCCGAGCCTCAACAGCGCGTGCATGAAGGTCAGATCGAGACACCACTCTGGACGGTCCTCGAGCTCCTCCATCACCTCCGGATAAGAGCCCCAGTGCTCCACCCAGCTGCTCGGACCCGCACAGACTTGTTGTGCGAGCGTCGCGAACGTGGACACCGTGATCTGCGGCTGGGCGCCCCCGGGAGGAGTGGGGATCAGGGGCATGGCGCGGTCGTAAAAGTATGACAAGAGGAGGACTTTGCCGGTCGGGAACGCATCCATCAATGAAGGCTGGTAAACGCCATTGAACGAGCACGGTTTGACTTCGCAGACGCTATGCATAGTTCGTGCA
>JBBPOK010000556.1:0-19983 GCA_038091415.1 Leccinum variicolor
ATATCATCTCCGTTGAATTCCGAGTGGGTGTTGAGAAGATATGGGCAACCGAAGTTGAGGCGTGTTTATGAATGTAAATTTCCCACGGTGCCAACCTCACTGAAAAAGACAGTAAATACCGCAGTGGCAGGAACTTCCTCACGCGCTAGCGCGCGGCAAGCATTTCAAGCCCTCCTCTGCACGATAGGAATCACCTTGGTAAACCACATGTCCTCGACTTCTCTCTCATCCGTTACTACATCACCCTCTCGCGCATCGCCGAAAGGTCTGGATAGACTTTGCTCATTATTGACGGGTTGGAAGGGAGAGCCTTGGATGATGCTGCTCAAATCAATGGGCCGAGTGGCGAAAAACAGCTTCAGGTACCCCACGTCGACGTTCTGACCTCCGCCCACCCAATACGTGAATGGACGATCCGTGTTGCCAGGACCGTACCCGATGGTCAACATCCCTTTCTGCTCCATCCCTTTCTGCTCCATCCATCTCGGCTTCATCCATCTCTGCTTCATCCATTTCTGCTTTATCCCTTTCTGCTTTAGTGGTGCTTCAGGATTTCCAACGATTGACTGTATGCGGTATGGAGCTGCATGTATCAGTTGAGGCTCGAATGATCAGGAAGATCACGCTCACCTATCCTCAAGCTACTACCGTTGAACAAAAACGCGTTGACATATAGGTCCCTCCGTGTGTTGTTCCTGATTTCAATCCCGTATTCTTTTTCACGTGCCACCACAAAACTGATGACATCAGAATTATCCACTGGGTCCTTTCGACAGAGTCCTTGTCCAACCGGGATTTTGTGTGGCAACATGTCGTCGTCGAGTTCCGACCCCAGCTCGTAGAAGTTGACGTCCATATTGAGGTTGGTGTTTACGCTACCATTCGTGTGGTGAAGGTACCAATAATAGTGCGCTGCAGCACTGAGGACATGATGTACTGTTTCGACGGTGGCCGTGAAGGGTAGTCTTGTTAACCCGAATCTTTTCGTCCGCTGATCCAGTATCTTGAAACAGACACCACCGTTCTCCATCGCGACTTCGAGCTTTGCTTGTCCAGGATCCTCAACAAGTTGGAAATTCACGTCATTACTTTGACACATTCTCTGGAGTTTCCTCTTGAGGCTTGGAGAGGAGTTTCTTTCCGGAGCCACGTAAATAGATACTTTGCCAACGCGAGTTAGCTTCGCGAACGAAACATTTTCAGGAGGATGCTTCCTGACTATGGTCTTGAAATCTTGGATCGTCGCACTATCATCGACTTTAATCATATCCAGCCTTTCCCCTCGTTCGCTGTACAGGGTGAACTCCACCCCATGCGATACGCCGTGAGCTTTTCCAGCGCCGACGACAATATTATTATGGTCGACATTGATAGGATACCTGGTTGGCCCATCATCGGTCAATCTTTTATCAAACAACACGCGGCGCCCATGGATGCCTTGGCAGGAAGGATGCTGATCCTGGCTGGATGAGTTGAACGAAGTAAACATCTCAGCTACTTTCAAATATCCAACTGAAAGGCTCGTACCGGTCCAGATGGATGCGGTTGAATACTTCAGCATATGTGAGGTGGTTGGCGGCGCTACCCCTGAGAATTTTCAAGAGTTCACTTGTGAACAAACCGCGCCCCCGATGCTCGTAAGCGAGTTCTGTCGTGCGACAGGCAGCTAGAAGGACGTGCGACTCAATACCATGAGTGCCGAAACCTTTGGGTGCATCTCCATGCCGACCTGTAAAGACCTCCTGATCGAGGTCATCGATATCTAGGAGAATGTTGGGATCGATATTCTCCGCGCTGCGAGGTACGTATTCCATATCCTTATCGTCGGCTCTAGTAACGCCGGCCGCATAACAGCAATCAAATATGACGGTCTGAACGTCACTTTCAGTAAATAATCAGACAAGGACATGGTAATCACTTGCAATGTTATTCCCCTTCTCTCTTGCGATATCCTCGATCAAAGCACCAATTGTACGGTCGGGAATCGGGTGTGTTCCCCTTTGCTTGTAGTCGTGAGGGAGCAGCCCCTGGATCTTATGATTCATATTTTCAATACGCCATGCCTTTGGAGCTTCAAGTTCTGTTCCATGTCCAGCAAAGAAGATCAAAATGGGATCCCCATTTCGAATGCGCCGATCATCGCGAATGGCCCGGAACGCAGCAATGATCTCATTTCGAGTAGCTTGATCGTCAAGAAGGATACGAATATACTCTTCAGACACTCCTAGTGTTTCTTGCAAATATATTTTCATTTCTTTCGCGTCCGCGACTGCCCCACGAAGCGGCTTGCCGACATAGGTGTCAATCCCAATGATTAAAGCGAACCTGCCGATGAATCATATATAACAAGACTCGTCAGATTAATGAATAAAGATACAAATGTGATGTGCGTTCAGTATATCGTGCGACAGAAGCGGGTTCCGGGTGCAGATCATCTAGATAGCAGGTATGAATGGTGAGGCAAATCCATGCTGCAAAAACATACGAATATTCTCTTCCGTGGGATGAGAAGTGCTATTGTTTGAGCGCGCATTTGGAGTGGTTCGTCGTAAGTATCCGGGAGAACTAAAAGATGATCCCATGCTAGGCGACGACTGCAGATCAACTCAGGAAGCAGGATCACAGGGATTCACGGCGGCTCTGGAACAAGATATCGATATCGCAAATCTACGACCATTTCCTTAAATCCAGTGAACAGGCGGCCAAGTTGCTGTGTGAGATCATGTGACAATGTATATATGATCAATGTTTCGGATCAAATATGTCTCTTTGGACATCGCTCCGTGTGCTACGAGGAGAGGGTGGCAGTGAGTTGAGAGTGGGCGGGCGAAGCGCTCTCCGGCCCGGGACGGGAGCCCGAGTTGCCGGGTATGGTGAGCTGCGAGGGTGGGCGGGAACACCTCGCGGCCGAAAGTCGGGATCGCGCGCTCCGGACCCCAGGGGGGTGAGCTGCGAGGAGCCGGAATGAGAAATGGGAAATGGAGGCAGGGCGTGGTGGGTGGGTGCGCTGAAACGGGCTCGGACGAGCGCTGGAAGGCGGATGAACGACGTGGTGGAGGCGAGAGAGGAAGCGCCGGAGCGGTACCTCTCGCTTGTGTCGCTTGTCCGAAGACCTTGCACTCAGGTGGCTTCACTCGTGCCTCACTGCACCACAGTCCGACCCTCAGTGGGTACAGGCTCTACAATAACAACAGCCACTTACGTGACGAGGCATTACAGCCGTGGTTCTCTAGCAGTCCTTGTGACTCAGTCAGGCTGCATGTGACTTTATCCATCTGAAAGATTCGTATCTGGCTTGACAGGTCTCTGCCGCACTCGTAATATCCCATTTTGACAATAAGTACAAATACAACACAAATAGAACAACACAATATCGACAAGAACTGAAACATTGTCAATCGTCCAGAGCTGCGTGACAGTGCCGCATAAAGATTGAATGTCGACCACGACAGAAGGAATTGTTTGGCCCTGTGAGCGATAATCCGTAAAAGCATAATATTGCGGCCGTCACTGGAAATTGACGTCTTTCTACAGTGCGTTGCACACTTTTTTTTCTTTTTTTCTTTCTTTTTAGTTGTAGATGCTGACCTTGATGCGATATGTTCTCAACATAGGTTCTACATGTATTACTACCTCATCCAAATTGCTCAGGCGCCTCGCTTTCGTGCGATCATCGATCAAGCTTGACTAAGATACAAAGCGGAAGTTGTTGTAGTCGAATGGATGTCTTCGTGTCAGTAATGATACGCTCGTCGGGATTTAAGATGACGGCAACAACTTCGGTACTGCGTGCGCCGTTGGTAATATCGAGGTTGGTTTGCACATTTTGTGCTACCATGATTTTCATGCCAACTGCAATCTTGATTATGTAGTACATACGTCCTTCATGATGCTTTCAACATGAATGACACGAATGGTTACATTTGGCCTCCATTGTACAATTCCACAAAATCGGACCTAACTGACTATGCGATGGGATCCGGCGAGTTCTTGATCGCTGACACGGGCCCTATGATAAGTTACAACCGCCAAAAGGGCACATCGGATATAAATCACCCTCCAAGGAGCGATTTAGCGTGGGACAAAAAAAGATTGTATGAATCGCCATATTTTGGTGGAAGTGATGCATCGCGTTGTATTATCTTACGGACCAATCATTCAACTTGAAATACTGCCCTAGTGCGTGGCAAGCATTTCAAGCCCTCCTCTGCACGATAGGAATCACCTTGGTAAACCACATATCCTCGAGTTCTCTCTCATCCGTTACCACTGCACCACCCTCCCGTGCATCGCCGACAGGGCTGGATCGACTTTCGACGGGTTGGAAGGGAGAGCCTTGGATGATGCTGCTCAAATCAATGGGCCGAGTGGCAAAAAACAGCTTCAGGTACCCCACGTCGACGTTCTGACCTCCGCCCACCCAATACGTGAATGGAGAATTCCCGCCGTCACCGTACCCGATGGTCAACATCCCGTTCTGCTTCAGTGGTGCTTCAGAAATTCCAACGATCGACTGTATGCGGTATGGAGCTGCAGTTATCAGTTGAGGCTCGAATGACAAGGATCACGCTCACCTATCCTCAAGCTACTACCGTTGAACAAAAACGCGTTGACATATAGGTCCCTCCGTGTGTTGTTCCTGATTTCAATCCCGTATTCTTTTTCACGTGCCACCACAAAACTGATGACATCAGAATTATCCACTGGGTCCCTTTGACACAGTCCTTCTCCAATTGGGATTCTGTGTAGCAACCTGTCGTCGTCGCGTTCCAATTTCAGCTCGTAGAAGTTGACGTCCACCTTGTGGTTGGTGTGTACGCTACCGCTCGTGTGGTGAAGGTACCAATAATAGTGCGCTGCAGCACTGAGGACATGATGTACTGTTTCGACGGTGGCCGTCACGGTGGAGGGAAGTCTTGTTAACCCGAATCTTCTCGTCCGCTGATCAAGTATTCTGAAAAAGACGCGACCATTCTCCATCGCAACTTCGAGCTTTGCTTCTCTGGGATCCTCAACAAGCTGAAAATTCGCGTCGTTGCTTTGACACATCCTCCGGAGATTCTGATCGAGCCTCAGAGAAGACTTTCTTTCCGGAGCCACGTAGATGGATATTTTGCCAACCCGAGTTAGCTTCGCGAATGGAGCGTTTCCGAGTCTAGGAGTATCCTGCCTGACTGTGGTCTTGAAATCCTCGATTGTCGCACTATGATCCACTTTAATCATACACAATCTTTGCCCTCGTCCGCTATACAGGGTGAATTGCACCCCATGAGAGACACCATGAGCTTTTCCAGCACCGACGACAAGATTGTTATGGTCGACAGTGATAGGATACCTAACTGGCCCATCATCGGTTACTCTTTCATCAAATAGCACGCGCCGCTCATGGACGCTTTGGCAGGAAGGATGCTGGCTAGATGGGTTGAACGAAGTGAACATCCCAGTTACTTTATATACAACTGAAAGATTCGTACCGGTCCAGACGGATGCGGCTGATCACTTCAGCGTAGGTGAGGTGGTTGACGGCGCTCCCCGTGAGAATTTTCAAGAGTTCACTGGTGAACAGACCGCGCCCCCGATGCTCGTAAGCGAGCTCTGTCGTGCGACAGGCAGCTAGAAGGACGTGCGACTCAACACCGTGAGTGCCGAAACCTTTGAGTGCTTCTCCATGTCGACCTGTAAAGACATCCTGATCGAGGTCATCGACATTTAGGAGAATGTTGGGATCGATATGCTCCGCCCTGCGAGGTATGTATTCCTTATCGGCTCTAGTACCGCCGGCCGCATAACAGCAGTCGAGTATGACGGTCTGAACGTCACTCTCAGCAAATAATTAGACAAGGACATGGTAATCACTTGCAATGTTATTCCCCTTCTCTCTTGCGATATCCTCGATCAAAGCACCAATTGTACGGTCTGGAATCGGGTATTTTCTCCTTTGTTTGTAGTCGTGAGGGAGTATCCCCTGGATCTTGTTTTTAATACCCCACGCCGTTGGAGCGTAAAGTTCTGTTCCGTGTCCAGCATAGAAGATCAAAATGGGATCCCCACTTTGAATGCGCCGATCATTGCGAATGTCCCGGAATGCATCAATAATCTCATTTCGAGTAGCTTGATCGTCAAGAAGGATACGAATATACCCCTCAGACACTCCGAGTGTTTCTTGCAAATATCTTTTCATTTCTTTCGCGTCGGCGACTGCCCCATGGAGCGGCATGCCGTCATAGGTGTCAATCCCAATGATTAAAGCGAACCTGCCGATGAGTCATATATCACAAGGCTCGTCAGTTCAATGAATAAACATACAAAGGTGATGTGCGTCCAGTATATCTTGCGACAGAAGCGGGTTCCGGATGCAGATCATCTAGATAGCAGGTATGAATGTGTGAAGCAAATCCATGCTACAAAAAACATACGAGTCACTTCCGTGGGACGACTCGGAGAAGTGCTATTGTTTGGGTGCCCAGTTGGAGTGGTTTGTCGTAGGCATCCGAGAGAACTAAAAAATGTTCCCATCCTGGGCGACGGCTGCGGATCAACGCAGGATCACAGGGATTCACGGCGGCTCTGGAACAGGATATCGAAATTCGAAAATCTGTGACCATTTCCTTAAATCCTGTGAACGGGTGGCCAAAGTTGCTGTGTGGGATCATGTGACAATGTTTCGGATCCGTGCCAGGCTCTATGTTAGTACGATAATAACAACCACTTACGTGATGTGGCATTACAGCGTGGTTCATTAATTGTGACTCGGTCAGGCTGCATGTGACTTTATCGCCAAGTTACAACCACAATCGAGAATCAATCTTGAACTTTAAACATACAAGGGCCTACAGCATGCCAGCGTATACCAACGTAGATGCACAGGCCGTGGCCCAAGGCACAGCTAATACAACTTACCTCACATAATCTGTAACTTTAACCTATTAGAGGCCTCTTCAGGCTTGGCACAGATCCTCCATTCATCGATCAGGTCAAATGATTCATGTAGATCATGCATACGATGAATCTAGTAGTATGGCGGTGGAGCAGAGTGCTCACCATGATCGGATCGATTCTACCTGTTTGAGATAGGAGAGATGGGGGTGGCATTGCAATGGCGTTTCTGCCGAGTTGCGGGAGACGTTTCTGGCTACACGTCGGCATGGCTTGCCCGTGCACAGCATAACTTCAAAAAAGACTATCGAAGAACTTGAATCCATCACGGCTAGTTCCGTGGTCGTCTTGGTCCAAGTTTTGAGCGAAATTTCGGCGCGTTATCCGAGTCAGAGTATGATTTTGCCAGTGACTGCATCATGTGCATGAAGGGTCTTCAAAGATTTTCAGAGATCCTAAGTAACTTGTCAGCATAAGTTGAAATAGCCGAATTGCTGCTCAAAGAATCACTTCGCAACCACAGCCCTCGGCTGCAGGCTCCCCTGCGCGACAAAGATAGGGCATCGCGATTCGCTACGAGTTACTTGGCTTCCATTTACTTTACATACATTCCATTTACTTCTCCGCAGTCACTAAAACACTTCTAAACACCCGGGTACCTTCTCTGTACGATAGGGATCATCTTTGTGAACCAAAAGTCCTGGGCATCGCCAACTTCCTCTCTCGCCGCATCCCCCAAGCGCGCCTCGGGGCCGCCCGCTTTCTTTCCGGAACCAAGGAATGGAGAGTCTTGTTGAATGTTGGTGAGATCGATGGGTTGGGTGGCAAAAAATAGCTTTAGGTACCCCACGTCGACGTCCTGGTCTTCTGCCAACCAATACCTGAACGGACGTTCGCCACTGGATCCATACCCGATGGTCAACGACTTGTTCTGCTTCAGGGGTGCTTCGGGGTTGCCTTTGCTCGACTGTATGCGGTACGGAACTGTCAATGGGGAAGAGAATCTAAAGTCAGCAAAGGCTGGATGAAACGATAGACGAATTATAATCGCCCGGGCTGAGACTCGCCTATGCTCAGATTACTATTGAACAGGAACGCATTCAGGTACAGGTCCCCTCTTGTGTTGTTCTTGATTTCGATCCCGTAGCATGTTTCAGGGGTCACGACGAAATCGACGAAATCCAAGCCATCCGAGTCCTTTCGACAGAATCCTGGCCCATCGGGAACTCTGTATACTTGCAAGTCCTCATCGAAATCCTTCTTTAACCTGTAGAATTGGAGGTCCACCTTAGGAGAGGTAGCATAGTGGCTGTTCGTATGATGAAGATACCAATGATAAGGCGCTGCGGCACTGAGTATACGATTAACGCTGTCGAGAGTGGCAGTGTTTGGGAGTTTTGTCAACCCAAAGCTTTTCGTACGTTGATCCAATATCTTGAAAACGACTTGGTCGTTCTCCACCACAACGTCGAGTCTTGCTCCTTCAGGGTCTTGGACGAATTGAAAACTCGGTTCGCGAGTTCCATCGCCCACCATCCGCCGGAGAGTCTTCGTGGCCATCGGAGAGGAGTTCCATCCCTGACCCAAGTGGAACAGTACTTCACCAACACGAGTCAGCGTTGCGAACGAGGCACTGTTCCCAGCATGTGCTTCGGACATTGTGAGTTTGGTTTGGAAATCCTTGACCTCAGCACCACGATCGACCTTGACGGTACCCAGTGTTGTCCTTTGTTGGCTATACAGGGTGAACTCTACCCCATGCGAGACGCCATGTGCTTGGCCGGCAGGGACCACCAGGCTGCCTGTACTGTCGAGTTGGACAGGGTAATGAACTTCCCTAGTACGCGTAGACACTCTCGCATCGAATATAACACGCTCCTTATTTAAGCCTACGCAACGAGGCTTTTGGCTGAATGGATTGAATGAAGTAAACATCACGACTCTTTTGTGGATAAAAAGTTCGTACCGATTCAGGGTGATGCGTTCGGTAACTTCAACGTAGGTAACATTGTTTATAACGCTCTCCTCCAGTATTTCTAAGAGCGCCGTGGTGAACAGACCGCGCCCTCCATGTTCGTAAGCGGGTTGCGCCTCTCCAGAGGCGGCCAGGAGGACGTGTGACCGGAGACCTTGACCCGAAAAGACTTCAGGGAGTTCGCCATGCCGGGCTTCCAAGATGTCCTGATCAAGGTTGTCGACCTCTACGAGAATGTTGGGGTCGAGAATTTCGGTGCGAGGTATGTACTCCTCCTCGTCCTCATCTGCCCTAGTGCCACCGGCTGCAAAGCAGCAGTCAAAGATGACGATCTAGACGTCATTGTCAGCCAAAAAAACAAACTGTGCACACCAATGACGCACAATATTGTCACCTTTCTTATGTGCGATCCCGTCAATCAAAGCGCCTATGGTCCGGTCGGGAATCGGGCGGATGCCGCCGCTCGATTTTTGATAGTCATAAGGCAGTATTGATTGGATTAGGCCATTGATATGCCATGCGTTCGGAGCGTAGAGTTCGGACCCATGCCCTGCGAAGAAGATCAGAATTGGATCACCTTTCCCAATGCGCTGATCGTCCCGTAGGTCCTGGAAGGCCTTGATTATCGCCGCCCGGGTAGCTTGACCGTCAAGAAGCGTGAGAATATGATCTTCTGGAACCCCGAAGGCTTCTTGCAAACATTCCTTCACTGCATTTGCATCAGTGACTGCACCACGAAGCGCGCTGCAGTCGGCATATCTGTCGATCCCAATTATTACAGCAAACCTACAGATATGATATATGATATATCGCATATAATATAACTGAATAAACGCACAAGTTGAAGGATTGCGCCCGTCCGGTATACCGCGCGGCGACAGGAATGGGTTTCAGGGATGGATCATCTGGATAATAGTAGGTAAGTCCTCGAGCTATATATATGCGTGCAACCGTCGGTACATACGAATCGGAGGTTTCGGATGCCGTTGGAAGCGCAGAAGAGAGCTCCAGCATGTTCCCATTGTTATGCCAGTGGTAGACTTGGACGCCGCCAGCGTTCAGTGACACTGCAGAGAGCCGCCCGATCGAGGCGCTCAAACAGGATGGTATCGCAGATCTGCGGCCTGGACTCATCAGTTGCACCACTTGTCCGTCACTTCTTAAGTGAATTCGATGCACAGCCTGAGGCCGGGCGGATTGCTGTGGAGAGTTCTCGGAATAACTTGAAACAAATAAGCCACACACCTCCTACCCTTCACACAGCATTTGCCACAGCAAGCCAATAATTTAGCACTTTCGCATCATCCAATGTAGCCTCTTTGAGGACGTGTTAGCAAGTTCTATCCAGTTTGGCCGCAGGAAGATACCGTACAATTTGAATTTCCGCTCACAAAGGCGGAGTCGAACGAATACATGCTACGTCCGGCTAGATTCAGAGCTACTCCACTTCGGCAGTACTCGGCATGGCCGTCACGACTCATTGTCACATCATTTTTTCTATCTCAACGAGAATTGACTGGATTGATGCCATTCGACTTCGCGCGGCCTCAGAATGTGTCTTAGATGAGTCGTGGTTGAGGGGAAAATTTGTTGTTAGAGAAGTAGTGGTCGTTTTCAAAAACCCGGCCAACTCGGGACTCGGGAAGCTCAGGAGTCCTTGGTGAGTGATAGTACATGTAAATATACAGCACCAGGGGTTGTCTTTCAATTGGAAGGCACAGGTCCATGGGACTTGCTGAGAGTAAGTGGTCGCATAATTGGTGAATTTCTGACAACTTGAATGCAGGGTTCAGGAAGGTCGTGGACTCGGAGAGTCGGAGCGGACTGGCGGATATCAACTTCCATCCCTCAGCTTATCATCTACGAAGCCTGAGTCGGGAATATACAAACAGTCAGTCTGATGTACTACATACAGAAGTCCAGCGTCGCACCGGACAGGAGTCAGCATTTTCATATCTCCGATGTCCCTTTCATTTGACACTGGCACGGCGGAAAATTACACGTTCTGCATGATCATAAATATACTGTTTATACTGGCAGTCGCTCCATGAACAGGCCCATGGAAAAGTGGCAGCCGATGGATTGGGTATCCTCTTCTAACATATTCATCAGATCTCACTTCATCTTACTCTTTTCACGAGTAAGTCGCTAACCATGCAAGGTGCGCATAAATCAAGGGTTCCATTGCATGAACCTGATTCGTCTATCTATCATCGATTCATCAGTCGTCCTCCTGCACTACTCCGTACAATGGCAGACTTGGCAACCCTGCCCAACTGTGCAGGGGACACGAAGTAGCATCGTGTCATTCATGGTGGCTGTAGCGTCATTTTGATCACCCTCTCTATTTTAGTGGTGGACTCCACGCGTCAAAGTTGCTTGTATCATTGCACCGTTTGCACTTGCGGTATTTTTTTAGGTACGTGGTCTTACCCACTTTCCTAGTGCAGAGTCCACGATTTCAGTTACATGCGAAATATGGCAACGGGATGTCCGGCTCTGCATTGATATTATTTATGTCGCCATTACATAGTGTCTTTGGCCATGGCGTGGAGTTCTCTCCGGGCCGCTTGCACACCGCGATCGGAGCCCGAAATAACATCGTGAGGCACATAAATTGTAGGAGTCACATCGAATCGATAACATTCAGCCTTTCACCATATGTGCACCACAGTTCCGTCTGTCACATATGTCTTCTGGTCGATGGTAACATTGGCAAGACTCGGCCCATTTGCGCGCTTCAATGCCTACATCTCGTGATGTGTTACGGTTACTGAAGTCTCACCGGAATGTGAGTTCATTTCCCATCGTGCTGTAGCTTGGGTTATTGATAACTATCCGTAGGCAATTATCAACGAGGTTAAGAAGCATGCTTGCCGTCAACCTTAGCTGCCGTGGAGGGTTCCGGTAATCCGTACAGCGCGTTTTCGCATACACGAGACGCGGGTCTGGGTAGAACATCTGATTTGCTAGTGCCGAGACTGTTCGCATTCGGTTCTAAGAGAGTTATAAGTATGGCCTACTTGGAGACTATAATTGAAGATGGGAGAGAGAGGGAGAGAGAGAGATAAAGAAATCTGGACTAACTGGCAGGGCTGAACACGAGAAGAACTGGCGGATGCGGCGTTGAAGTCGTATCGGCATCTTCCGACGCCGGGTGCCGGCCCGAAACACCACGACAGCGTCTTTCAAAATTTCACAACTGTTCAACCCGCGGCGTTTTCACCCATTGGATATCCAAATTACAGCCTGTTCACAGGTATAACGTGCCAATCGACACGTACACTGCAACGTGTGTCAAGGATGTATTTGAAGAAGGCCTTCGACAGTGTCGGACTCGAATTCACGCCTAGTTTCAGCTATGGGTGCCTCCTTCAGCATATATTCACTTTTTTCGCACTTTTTTCATCGGAAAGACAACCTTCTGCCCATTCCAAGTGCGGTGGCTGCTCCAGAATGGCCACGCCCATCTCAATGTCCCACGTCTTCAGCACACTCGAACCACACAGAAGCGACCGATATCACTTGTATGTCCACCGCTCAATGTTTGTCTTTTTGACTAAATCGTACCCCGTAGGCCCCGATCACCTTCATTCTCATCCTCCGTTCAGTTGTGCGGACAACGACGAGTGGCAAATCAACACCATCGGTATGCTCAACATGCGTGGTTCCCACATTTACTAATAAAGTTCCAGACGAAAAGCCTACTCAAACGGTTTCTGGTTTGATATCACCTCCATGTGATGTGGAGCTGCCAAATACATCATCCCCCACAGTTCCATTGTAGGACATCCACCGTCATATCCCGCCCTGTCCAGCTAATGATAACCATAGGTTCGCTCTACTCATCGGCATCGATGATTACTCCAACTGCTGCGGGCTTCGTGGGGCTGTTGCCGATGCGAAAGCGATGAGAGACTATTTGGAAGAAATGCTCGGGGTCCCTGACAGTCATGTTCGCTTTTTGCTTGATTGCCAGGCGACTCGCGATGCGATCATTGAAGCATTCCAAGGTCTACGGAACGATTCGCGTATCAAAAAAGGGGATTCTATTCTGATCTACTACGCTGGGCATGGAGGAGAACTCCCTGCTCCACAGGGCTGGGGTACTGATAGCATGATCCAGTGCTTACTTCCTCGTGACTATACATCTACGAGCATCCATCCAATACCGGACCGTACTGTTGGTGCTTTGATAGAGGATATCGCCAATGCGAAAGGGACCAACATCGTAAGTGTTTACCCTGATCGTTCTGCTGGTATCCTGATGACGACGTCTTAGACCGTTATCCTTGACTGCTGTTACTCGGCCGGTTGTGCTAGAGACGAAAACGAAGAATACGTGCCTCGTACAGTGAATCTCGACCTCAACATTCCCAAGGATCTTGATAACGACATTTGGGGAGGTAGAGCGGGCACAATCTCTGACAACTTTGCGCACCACGGTCTCCGGTCGCACGTTCTTTTGGCGGCCTGTAGCGAGAATGAACTTGCTTATGAGCACCAAGGGCGTGGACAATTCACCAATGCGGTGCTGTCAACGCTCAAGGCTTGTGCTGTCAACGATCTCACCTACGCTGAGGTCATCGCGCGCATACGCCTTCCCAAGTACGCATTCGCTGATGCACCAAATGACTGTGGTATCATTGACACCAATCAAACCATTCAGGCAAACCCCTCAGTGCGTGGGGTCAAACCGGAATTGTGTCTTGTTTAATGCAAGAGTATCTGCGGTAAAACAGGTTCGCCATATCGTTCGTACCGACGAGGGTGGAAGATACGTCATTGGCGCTGGTTTGGCTCAAGGTGTTTCGTACGGAGCGGAAGTCACGTTGTATAGTGATCTCAGGTCGAGGTTGACCGTCATTGTTGTGGATGACGCTGCTGCCATCGGGGACTTTGAGACTACAGTTACGATACCCGAAATGCACCATAGAAACGCATCGTTCGCAAAGCTGACTCGCGTCGGCAAAGTACCCATCTGTCTGGCTCAGGGAGGATATACCTCTCCCATCCTCAAAGAGACTCTCCGGCGAACGGTTGGGACCACGGACTCCGCCTTCTGGCTCGTTGAGGACCCTAAAGAGGCAAAGCTCGAAGTCGCAATGGAGAACGACCAGGTCGTTTTTCGGCTCTTGGATTCGCGAGTAAAAAGGTTCGGGTTGAAAAAACTCCTCTTCGCGGCCACCCTTGACTCTGTCGCTCGCATCCTCACTGCTGCGGCGCACTATTACTGGTATCTCGATCTGACGAATAAGGACGACCACCGCGTCGGTACAGATCACCCTGAGGTAGCCATCGATTTCTACCCCCTGGAGAAAAATTACGACGAGTATGGGCTGCCATTCTATTTTCCGGCTGCACCCGGACTCTGTCGAAAGGATCCGAACTCAGACAACTCGGACGTCATTGATTTCATCGTAAATCCGAGCACACTCTACGGGATCGAGATCAAGAACAACACGCAACATGACCTGTATCTGAACGCATTCTTGTTTAACACCAGCAGTCTCAGCATTGGTAAGCCAGCCCGAATACTGTAATCCGACTTGGTCTGATCTGATTCAATCCGATTTGTTCCGTCGTTTGCTTATTCCTTCCTCATGTTCTCGCCGTCGTTCAGTCCCATATTACACGCAGTCGAGCGCTGGAAACCCCGAAGCCCCGCTCAAGCGGAACGGCGGAACATTTACCATCGGATACGGGTCAGGAGGGACACCCCCGTTCGCCTACTGGCTGACGGAGAACCAGGAGGTCGACGTCGGCCACCTCAAAGTCTTCTTCGCGACCCGACCCATTGACCTATCTGACGTCGCGCAAACGTCGCCGTTCGACACCGCAATGACTACGACGGCGCACGCACGGAACCATCGTGCGGACGACGCCGACGCCCGCAAGGCGAAATTGAGCTTCAAGTTGTCACAGGCGGAGAAGTGGACATGCGGAATGCCGGGGGATACGTGGTTCGCAGTCGACGTGCCGATCGTGCAGAGGCGGCGTGCGGTGGTGTGAGGATGTCTTCTGCTCTCTTGGTTGTTTGTGCGGACGATTTCCCCCTTGGGAGCCAGTCTTGAAAAAATTTGGCTGTGATATGTATTAGGACGGTGCATGGATGGGATACTTGGTGATATGTCAACGCAACTACACCTCCGAGTCGTCGAATGTTTCAGTACTTATGTCATGTGGTGAAGGGACAATTAAATTTGATAAATACGAGACTCTAGCCTGGCCGGCACCGTCTCCGCACTACCTCTACAACAGAAAGCTCCCCAGCGACTAGACTAGTTCATCAAGAACATAATCGGATATTTTAGTGCGACATCAAAAGGGAAAGAAGACATCGGCAGGTCGTCGTCTTCAAGACGTCGACTTGCTCGCTAGTGTAACATGGGATTCACAACGTATACCTGAAATCGGGCGCACGATCGCCCAGATCCCTCAACTCTTGAATCGTCAGCTCCAACTTCTCTCCTCGTTCGATGCGCCGCCGCTCTGCCACCTCCCTCGCCCGGTTTATCCGCCAATACGAAATCACCAAGATAGGCACGACGAGCAGTCCAATGCCCGTGAACATTAGCTCCAGGCCATCTAATTAACACGGAGAACGTAATACATCAAATGAGCTCAAAAAGGGGGAAAGAAAAATCAGATGCTCACGTCCAAGAATGAACCGCGGGGAATCCTGTGATCGATAAATGTTGGACGCGATGGCTCCACCAAAGTTCCCGATGCCGACCTGGAACGCCATTCCTACAGCGCGTTTATATTGACCTGTAAGGTTGTTACCGAGCCTGCTTGGAGTCAACAATTCGCAACGTCGGGAATGCAGCTGACACGCACCATGCAACGATGCCAGTGATTGCTGTGTAACTTCCACTGATGATCAAGAAAATACCAAAGTATTTGACGCCGTTCGGGACATCAGAGATATTAATGCAGTACCCGATGAAAAGCAGGAGCAAAGTAGCAAGGATGAATGGGGAACGAATCTTGAGTTTATCCGAAAAATAGGAGCAGGTGAGAAGGACGATCGCTAAGTGATAATGCTTAAGTTGGAACATATGCATGAATTCAGGGAGGGACACACTGGCAACCACGAATGGTGGGATGGTAAGGAGTTGGCTGATAGTGGTGGTGTAGCCAAAGCTATGAAGTAAAATGAATGATCAGAGATATGGATATGTCAATAATGAAAGGTCGCTAACCTTTCTATAATGGTTCTAGGTACAAGAAAGAGGTGATCATGAGGACCAGGAAACGAACGAAAAAGCAACTTACGGAAGAAAAAAGGTGATGCCATACACTGCATCAAAATGATGAGCCGCACTCTGTGGTCTACACAAGCTGTGAAATGCTACCCACGTGGCGCAATTGTCGACATGGCAAGCAGTGTCTGCAGATAAACCTGCCAATCGGTGAAAACAGCCAAGATATGACGGAGAGCAAAGTGCTCTTCTTCTCCAACGCTTGAGTTGTCATATTCTGACACACGATCAATCTACGTGTGTCTTAGGAATATGGACAACGAACTTTTTCTCCATATCAGGTATGCGCGTTCTTCCGGTTTGAGAAAAGTGGCAGTAGACGGGTAATCGACGATCACTAGCAAATAGAATTCAAGACCGGGGCTTGATCAAAATTTCTCAACTCACCAAAGAAGGCAATGAATGCCACAACTATTGTCAGTAATCCTTCGAGTATCTATCAGAGCAATTATCAGCATGTTGACCATAACACCTAGACGTAACTCACAAAAATCCACGACCATCCCTCTAAATGACCCACTCCATCCATGAAACCTATCGCGAATGCAAGAAGTCCAGAAAAGGCACCTGAAAGGACATTGTGCTAAATGATGGTATAAATGAGTCTCCGATTATTACCTGCTATTGTTGCTGCTCCGAAAAAAAGGCCGATGCGGTACTGAAGCATGTGCCTTGGGTACCATAATGTGAGGCTATGGTACAAACGTCAGCACGAAGACGACAAGCAAGCGTGAGGCATACTAGTATGAGATGCCAGGAAATAGTCCAGCTTCTGCGACTCCCAGACAGAACCGTACAGCAACTAATTCAGGGTATCTACAGACTAGATCAACAAATAATGCACGGTAGAACAGGCATCAGTTACGTTTTCACAAGACCCATCATTGTCCTAGAAATAAAATGGGTATCACGCTCAAATATGCGGTAGGGAATACGCACATGACAATGCCCCACACCACCTGAAGATGATCAGTTTGTCAGCGCCAAGAGATCAAAGTTCCAAGCTCACCATGATACTCGGAAGCCATCTTTCGTATCTCGTGTATCAGCAATGCGCATTGAATCCGTATGTAGTCTTTGAAATATCTCACCTTGATGGACGAAACGCCTTCAAAGCCAAACTGAAGGGCAACATTAGTTCGCTAATGACCTACGCAATGCAGCACTTACTTGGCGGGACATTCGAAAACACAATAAGACTGGCAAGAATCCGATCGAATCGCAAGCGGAAGGAGAATCACAGGGCACTGACAATGAAAAACATAGTCTACAACATCTATTAACAAGGGTAGCTATATGAGGGAGAATAAATCACGCACGAGGGCGATGTTGTATTTGTTTCCAGTGAGATGAAGCTGCGTCACGAGACCATCGAGTTTGGCATTTCCTTGGTCACAGTGAATCCATTGAAGTCGAAAAAAATATGTTCGAGGAAAAAAACTTACCGATGTTGCCTGCTCAGTTGAGACACCAATTGCATATGAAGAAAGGGGGGAACGTTCTTAATTGCACGTCGCCCTGTTTAGACTACCCAACATACCGCGGTCCATGAACGACAGAAGATACATCACAGTTAAAATTGGCATCAACCGTAAATCAACCTTGCGCCAAAGTCGTTTCTCCTCCTCGGCAGTGAAGATGTGGGGTGGTGCGTTGTCGTCCAAATGGGGAGCTTTATCGAGTTGTGTAGCGACCATTTTTTCGTCGACAGGACCTGCGTCGTGGTCGTTCTCAGGCATGACAGACATGGCTACTGTATTACAGTGGTGCTCAAGAGATGGATGCAGGAAGTTGAAACGAACTTCGGACGACTTCGGACGCCACGGTCAGAAGCTCTGATTAACGTGAAGTAACAAACGCATGTGCAGCACTTATGTCATGCGGGTTCCGATCGGTACTGAACCTGATCAGTCAGTAAAGCGAATTGACTTAAAGAAAAATAGGATAGTGAACAACAAGCTTGTTATACATCATACCATCACAAGATGAAATAAATCATTGGGGCCTAACTTTAAACTTAGAGTATCGCACTTGGTTTTGAGAGTGGATGACAAAACCAACTTGTTGAACTTGTTTCTCAGAGAGTTCTGGACTTCGCGGTGGAAGCGATTCTGATGTGGCGGGCACATGGACTGAGTTTGAATTAGTTCCACATCGTTGTTCAAACCTCCGCCATCCCCCTCCTTCCTCCTTGTGAAAGGTCTATCGATTAGAATATTTGCAAGCAATGGGCGGTCGGCTGGGTTGAATGACGAGAGCAGCTTAGCAAATGCAGCCGTTATCCGAATCATTCTAACGAATTCAATCTCCGACGGCATTGTGCCGCAGCTGACCAAAATGAAATTTCTCACGGAAGCACATCCCCGACTCCCACGAAGTGGACTCCGGAGGGTTTTGTATTTCGTGAGAACGGGGCTCCGGTGGATGTACGCGAACTGTTAACTAACAACTGAAGAACGTTCCTACCGGGCATTAACCCTCCCCCACTAACGTGGGAGTCGGGGAAGGAAATTACAGTCGACTCCCTCCTAACGCATACCAGGGATAACGCATACTCCCTCATAAGGCATAGGTTTTAGATTTCCCGAACTGCTTTTTGTCGCCCTATGGTCTCTCCAATAACCCATACTCCCCATAACACATACATTTTGAGCTGTCCCGACAGGTATGCGTTAGGAGGGAGTCGACTATATGTGTTCATGCATGGTTGTGTTGAGTTTCAAATTATTCTCGCCCCTGTTATCGTTCACGCCGCCCTCGCGTTTGCCCTCGTTTTCGCGATACGGGTTGAATGTGACCCAGTGTTGCTATTAAATCTCTTTATGTCTTTTGTTTGTAACATTGCTGTAGGTTTCTTGACAAACCACTTGCTGTTGAACCCCGTACAGTTCTTGCTGGTGCACACAATCCTGCAGGTGCAACATTGTACTTTCTTCGCAAACATTGTTCCGTTTTTGAAACCCCTGAATGTTTTCTAACTTGTTATCAAAATCGTTGAACTGCCATCCTTCATTATGTGATCAATGTGACCTCGAGTTTGTTGAATGTGTATCATTTTGGAATTCTCGTGTGTAAGCGTTTTTCGTAGCCCCACTCTGCATGTCTTGCAAGAAACATTGACTCGGAGTACTATATAGCGGACCCAGCTGGACAAAATGGATAAAACGCATAAACAATAATGATTTTACTTATGGATTTGAATTTGGACAAGAAAGGAAAACAGTTTGGATTTGGATTTGGACGAAAAAGGAAAACGCTTCGAGCCAACCAGTGGTGGGAAAATACATCCATAAGTGGATGTCTGCAACACCCCTTCACTTCTGCGTCTGCGGATGCCCTCAAGCTCAAGGTCCGTCTCGACGAGCGCATTACACGCGACTTCGACTTTGATATCAACGGATACGGAAACATGCTCAACGGTCAATCTGTGCGAGGTGTGTAAGAAGACGGCCAGGAGGACGAAGAGAACAGCATTTGAGAGCAGGGGGAGTGGGTCAGTCGAGTCCTTTTCTTTTTCTTTTTCTTTTTTTCTATGTGTATACGCGACCTGACACGTCTGTGCTCACGCGACAGCAATCCTGTGACTGTCTGACCTCGTCTGCGGGGTGTACTGCAACGAAACAGATGGAGTGTGGTGTCACTGGCGTGACACGATAAGTCGAGCGCAGTACCACGGAGAGCATAGTAGGCGACGACACGACGAGTTGTGGAGGGTGTGTACCAGTGCGTGCGTGCTGGTCGCAGCTCGGGCAATGGTGAGGATGAGGACCTCCCGGCAGGAGGTGTCCAACCAGGCCTATCCTTGTCCCAGGCACGTTCGTGCTCGCGCGCGAGGACGCCGCCCGAACGTTCACAGAGACCGTTCGG